>JBBPRA010000244.1:0-37086 GCA_038092775.1 Boletus rubescentipes | reverse complement strand
ATATGTTCTCTTCCTTTCATCATGGGCTCTTTCCTGGGACTCTTTCGCCCTTTACTGATAGTTTCATCCACTCGTACAAACAACACTTTGGATGTATATAAGCTGGGTCCTTATGACCCGAAGTACTAAGCTCTCAACTCCTAACAATTGAGTGATAGCTCCTCAATCTACTTGCAAGAGTATCAAGCACCAAGTGAGTATTCTCCCTCACTGGTTTATCCCTTTGCTGTTGCCTCTGCACCTGGTCGGAACTAGCAATTCCGATATAGGCTTTTCCCAACTTTACAGCAAGGATTTCATAATCCTTGAACCAAGCTCTTGCTTCATCCAAAGACATTCCTTGTATGAACTTGGACCAGTCTCAGTCCTTGCCTTTGTCTTCCTTTTTGTTTTTGGTGCTTTTAGCCTCATCCCAGGAGGTTGTGCCTTCTTCTGTCTTGGTGCTGCAAGCCTGACAGCTGCCCTTTCCCCAACAGGAGCAGTTCTTCTTATGACCGCTGCCAAGGAATTTACATTCACTGCACTGCAGCTTTGACTTCTTACATTCTTTGGCGAAGTGTTCTCTACCGCAGTTGAAGCATTTGTTGTTGCCACACTGGGCAGCATCGATGTCCATGGCATTAGGGTCCTTTGTCTTGGCCCTTTCCACTATTCCTGATTTGATGAAATTTAGGAGCTGCTTTCTGCTCCCTGCCTGCTTTAGGTCTTTCTTAAAGCCCACCACTGATGTATAGTGGCCTTTTTCCAAAATTAGCCTTTTGACAATCTGCCAATCAGCATTTTGTTCCAGAAGCTCAATGAGCTGGTCCTCTGGGTACTCAGCGAGAGCTTGGAACATATCAAACCTTGTGATGAACATGTCCATCTGTTACGATTCTCTTCCTGGGTAGCACTCTTTTCCTCATCTCTTCCTTTCGTGCCATGTCTCCTTTCCCGGGGTCCCTTTCCTATGCTTACCATCATTATCTTCTTATCCTGGGACCCCTCACATTCACCATACATGCCCTCTAACCCCTACACCATTCCTTATACTACTACCGGACAGGGAACACTCTTTACTTATCTCTTCTTAGTCATGAATGATTACTCCTCCAGCCGATTCTCTCGTATCTGCTGCGTGCTCCTCTTACTCATCCTTCTTTCCATGGCGTTCCATGACCTTCCATTCTTACTCAGTGGAACATTCTACTTAGTTCTGTCATGTTCTTTCGCTTACTCAGCAGATCTCCTCTCAAGTATATAAGTCCACACATCTGTACTTATTCTACACTCTTGATCTGCACAATACACACATTGCATCTCTTCTGTCTTGAGTCACTTGCTCCAAGGCCTAACCTGCCTTTGCCCTCGGTCCACCTTATCGCACCAGAGCTCGCCAAGCTCTTGATTATCTCTACAAGTCTACGTCCTACTTTGAAGGACTCTTTGCTCTCTTTCCTCGACCATCAGTGACGCTCACATAACACCATTAGTGTTGAACCCTACCTTAGGGACAACAGTGCCTTTCTGTTCCAGTCCTTTTCATTTGTGGACCAGAAGTTTGCTTCAACCAGGGCAGTGAACTCTTGCCAAGTCCACTTCTTTCCCCCAATCATTTCATTTAGCCAAGCACATGCAAATGTGCTGGTGTCTCTGCCTACCATTCTAGATAGCACAGCATGGATATCAGCTACCCCTGTGAGAGCAGTGGAGTTCTCATCTTGCCACACACAAATGCATGTCCACCACTCTTCAAATTTCTTACCCCTAGAACTGTTGTATGTTTCAGGGTCTGCAAAAATCTTTGAGAGCTTGGGAGCTTGCTGCCCACCAAGTGGGTTTGATTATGCTGGCCTTGCTAGGGCCATTGCCAAACTTTGGCTTACTGCGTTCAGTTTGCCAGTTACTTGATTAAGTTCAGCCTCAAGCTGAACATTCTTTGTGTTGGCCACATCCAACTGGTCTTTGTTGTTTTCTAAATAGAGCCAGAGCTCCGTGAATACATTTATGACTGCAGGGTCCTGTCCCATCATGGAAGAGATTGCAGTCAAGGCTGTGGCGAGAGATGGTGGAAGGGAAGTCATATTTTGTAGTTAAAATTTGAAAAGAAATTACAAATATTTGTGTGGAGTTTGTAAAGATGCCCAAGGGCATAGTCATCATTTGCTAATAATGGAGGCAGGGCTATCATCCTCCCATTGGCGGATCTCATGCTTATACTGCTTATGAGTCCTTTTCTTCTTCGGAGCTTCCTCCTGCTCCAGTTCCTCTCTCTGCCTTTTGAACCTTTTCAAAATATGCTGCATACCATCAAAGGGCCACAGAACTACCAGTTTGGGGTGGAGGTCTGTGTCCAACCACCTGTCTAGGCTGGGCCCATGGAGGAGTCACTGGCTGGGTAATAAGTCTTGTGCTGGTGGGTCTGGGGTGGGGGTGTCATTGTTGGGATCCCTCTCTTCTGGGAGAGCTGAGATCTGGGTGATGGGCATGAAGGAGGGCTGTTGGTCACCCAATCGGAGGGTGTGAGTGATGGTTTGGGATGGGCTGTGTGGGTGTAAGTAGTCTCCATCTGAGTCTACTGTAAAGTCGAAGTGGATAGGAAATAAATCTTCTTCCAAATGACAAAGGAATCTGGTGGTGGGAGAGAGAGAAGCATCAGCTTCTTCACACTCTGGGCCTGGAGGAACTGATCCTACCGCTGCTGGCTCCTGTACTACCTCTTCCCAGTGCTCTCTCACAGGGAGTGGGGCCCTGTGAGTAAGCTCGACCCTTGCTATGTAGGGGTGGTCAAGATTTTCCCCAGTCATGTTGAGGATGGTGCTGGCGAAAGCACAGAGAGTCCTGTGAAAAGTGAGGGGCACTGAGGTGCACTCGTTGTGAGTGCCTCTAGTTGCTAACTTGGAGGAACTTGCTATGCACTGGCTTGTATGTGTATGTGGGTAGGGTAAGAGTGAATAAGGTGAGACAAAAGTTGTAGTCTGATTCTAATGAAACAACCCAATAAAGCAAGTCAATGCCTCAGGTTATTCAGAAGATGGTGTAAACCACTAATGAGGAGATGAGGTGAATGGGTCCACTTTAGAGGATGAAACTCCAAGAGAATCAGACTGGGGTTGCCAGTTGATTCCTTGGTCTTTATATACTGGCATAGAGTATGTACATGTTTGTATCAAATCTACCAATACTATCTAGGGTAGGCATAGTGAAGATTAATAACATGATGCAACCACATGGCGGTGGCAGAATGGAAGAAGAAGCATGAACATGAGGAGTGCACATGTGTGTGGCAGCATAGCCATGCATGGCACAGAAATGAACTGTCAAGAATAAAGTTAGATTTAATGAAACAAGGTTCACCATGGGGCAAACACATGTTTGCGAAATGGTGAAGAGTATGAGATAAGTGAGTTCCCATAGGGAATCTCCTCACAGTGCGAAGTCTGAAATGATCAGATAAGATAAAGAGAAGAGAAAAATTGGCTAAGTCTGTTGGAATGTAGCCCCAGTGAGTGGGACCATAACAGTGTCCCAATGAGTCATTATTTTGAAATGGCTGCTATTCTCTTGAATCTCAACCAAATCCCTTGAATCTTGGATCCATAGAAAGCCAAGAGTAAGTACTTTAATCCATACACTACTTATGTTAGGGTGAGGATTAGGAGTTATTGAGTTCTGGATTGTTTAGTGTAAAATATGCAAACATTGGGACACTTTTTTGAGCCACTGTAATTGTTACTTGTCTGCTGATGATATGGATGAGGGTGAAGCAATGCTGTCATCTGAGAAGTTGCCCATTGTTATGAACACTACATTTATGCTACATTTTATGCTTACTCCTTTAACTTAGTCATTTCCTCCCTCTTCAAACTGCTCTAATGGAGCACCTTACATCTAAACACAGCTTCTCCTTTCCATGCTGTGCATGACTCATTCACATTGACTCACTAGCTAAACCTTTTTTCTATCCACACACAGCCCTCTCAATTTCCACCTTGCTTCCATTTCATGGCTGTGTCCTAACCCTTATCTCTGACTTAGAGTGACTCATATTACTACTGGTCCTATAGCAATTTCCCCTCTTATCTCTACACTTTACTGGGCCAGTAGCAATAGTCACTCTTATCTTTGATTGGAGATCTAGTATACACATATACAAACACTGTAGTAGTATATAAAGGCCAAAGTCACCACCAGAGAACTCCAGTCAAGTTCTCTTGGTCTTTCCCCTGCAAGCAGTGTGGCGAGTACCCCAAGCAAGATAGACTCAATCCCCCACATTCTTAATTCTTTTACCTTGTCTACAGCCCTTCAGCAGGTAGTGGTAAGCATTACTTCACCCTACACTTTTCCTTATTAAGATCAGTAATGTGGTCCTTCATTGGATAGCTTGCTCAGTTGCTTCACCCATTGCCTATTGTTGCCTGCTGTTCTGTTCAAAACCTCTCAATTCTGCTATCTTCTGCATAACAGAGCCAGCAGAAGTGTGACATTGAATGGGACAATGCCCACTCTCATCACCAGATGGAGAGGCCAAGGTGGAAGGTACCACCATGTATGATGGTCCAAAGGTCTGTGTTGTCTCCACTCTATACACATGCTGTGCTACTTGCACCCTTGGCAATCTCCTCTCCTCTGCTCCTGATCCCTGACCTCTGCACAGCCACAATATTTATACATTCAGAGTGTTGTTTTTATAAGTGGATAAATCTATATGTCAGTAAAGGGTAAAACAGTCCCAGGAAAGAGCCCAAGAACAAAGGATGAGAGCATACTGTGTAATAGTAGCACAATATGACTCTAGAATGACAAGACATAATACCAGATTGCATTAGGATAGGGATAGTGCAAGATGGTATACTATGACATCATAAGTAAGAATAGAAGATGATGTCATCATGGTCTAGGAATATAGAGAAAGAATGGTACAAAATGATACCATAATGGTGTGACTGACTCAAGTATATTAGTCACACTAATGAGTGTAGGCATGCCTTCCTAATGTCAGTCATGTTTATCCTAATGATGTCAGTCACACTCATTAGTGTCAGTCATAACACTATAGTTAAGGCTAATCATGAAGAGTGAACTAGACATTACAAGGTCAATTCTTAATAATATTTTCCCTTGTGGTCCAAACTGTCTATTAAGACAATCTAAAACTACCACTTTAGAAGTGTTTCACATATAATGCTAACTTTACAACAATATACATATGTATGGTCTTGTTTTGTCACACCAGCCATCTACCAGGGGTCAAAGTTTAAATTAATTAATTCATTATTGACCAATCTATATCCTGGCACAGTTCTATCCTGTTAAGCAAAAATATATTAATTATCTACCTTCTCCCTTATTCCTAGATCCCACCTTTACTACAAGCATCTCTACTTGCTACTCAAAATCTTGCTCATGATTACTATCAACATGGTTCTCCATCCAAAAACCTTTCTCTCTATCATGAGTGCTTTGTGAATCCACTACATGAATAATAGACCAAAATACTTCTTCAGCATTGTGTGCTGCCTGATCAACAGCTTGAAAAATATCTGGCTTTAGGTTTGGAAGAGTAAAAAAGTTGGGTATGATATCCCCAACCAACTGGTTATGTCCAAAAGTAAGATGTTGCATATAGAATAGCTGGAAAGTGGATGAACAAGTAGGATTTGAATCCAGAATTTCTGCCAAGTAAGGATGAAGAAGCTCCTTTGATGACTTGCAAGAATCATGCAATGGCATTGAAAGGTAAATGATATCTGGTTCATGTTGGTTAGATACCAATTTACTTGATCAATTAAAGTCATACTTGTCTCTGAAGGTGCTGACATTGTACCAGCACCCGCAGTCAATAAGGTTACAGATGATGTCAGAGAACCACCGTCGAGGGATCCAGGGGGAAACACAACAAGGAATGAATCTGATTGCCCTTCGACGGGGGGGATATCATCAGTTCCGTACAAACGAGGAGGAACAATGGTGCCGTCTACTATAGCAACACAACGGGCTACAGCTTGTACTTGGAAATAAGCTGTTCCGGGTGTAGCAGAATCGGAGGAAATGAGATTCACCCGCGACCGCAAGCAACGAGGAACGCAGGTCGTTGATGACAAAACACACGATGACCGAAGTGGATCCGGAATGTCTTCAATTTCGACGGAAAAGCGTTCAGGTTCCTGCGGTCCGTTAACCATAAGGTTCGAAATCTTGCGACCAAGGATGTAAACCCCGCCATTTACAGCTGTGGCGCGACAAAACCCCTGCGTTATTTCTCCCGATCCACCATAGTAACCGACAAGGAATGGGGACGCGCCATACCGCCCAGTTGACTTCAGACAGCTGCGTACACGACGCAATGCAGCCGACGTTGATTCTAAGTAGGAATGTGAGGAAGCATGGAAAAGGTATATTGCCATCTCACCTGCAGAGAAATTACAAGATGCGAGGGAGAACATGATCACTTTAGAGATCTCTTCGCTTAAGCTGAAGGAGTCGCGGAGGAAATGGTCGAAAGGAGTATCTTCTTTACCCTGCAGCTCGGGACTCTTCTCGAATTCCCCAGAGGCAAATACCAGGAAACGCATGAGGCGACGTTTCTCAATTAAGGGAATGCTCCGGTCCTGGAAGATACTCTCCTTGTTCTGCGGAACGCTTTGGAACTTGCCGTTGCGGTAAATCGCCATAGGGCCCAAGAGCTTATACGAGCCGTAGCGGGCAACACCCGAAGAGATGAGAGAGGAGATAAATGGCCCGACAGATGGAATAACGGTCGGTGATAGCGAGATCGAGTACTGTTTCGGGTGAGATGGGCGATTAGGAGACAGATAATCGACGCGATAATGTACAGGATCCTCGGTGGGATTTGTTGAATGTGCCTCGGCCCACTGAACCAGTTCGTCTAATGTTAATGTGGCTTCATCGGCGCCATAGTATGGATTAGGATCGACATGGGCCACTTTCAATCCAGCCTTAGCGAGTGCGCTGAGAGCATTCAATTAAGTGGTAAATGTGAGGTAGATATGAACCTAGAGGAGTAACTCACGCAGCAGCAATCGACTCTGACAGTCCAGTACCAAGCACGATAACATCAAATACGTTGTCCATTACAAGGGTGTTCTGAGCAATGATGGATACAGCGAGTAGTGGACTACTACGACTCGGACTAGATAGCCTGCCTTTAACGGGGCTTGCCCTCAATTAGTAGTCACGTGTGATAATCTAACAAAAATTTCCCGGGCCTGAGGTCATACCACGAAGTCACTAACCGGTCGGATTAACTCAGGCCTGCGATGGCGAAGACGGACAAAAGCAAAAAGGCTACCTCAAAGAGGGCAGATCCGATCAAGGCAGCTCCAGTGTCTACAAAAAAAATTCTGGAAAAGGCTGCAGCCCTCGCGAAGCGGGAGTCATCTAGTGAGGACTCAGATAGCGACAGCAGTGAGGAGGCAACCCCGCCTGTGAAGGTAACTTCAGGTGCGTCCCCTATCATGGAATTTTTCACTACCCTCCAACACCTTGCTAGCAAAAAAGAGAGCGGACTCCTCGGAGGATTCATCTGATGCATCGAGCTCTGACGAGTCTTCGAGCGAAGAGAGCAACACTGGTGGTGACAAGGGGAAGCCTCCTGCACCCAAGTCTTCTGCACCCGTGAAGGCTGCTCCTGCAGCAGGTGCGTTCTTTCCAGGTGGAACGATCCGTATACTCTAACATCTGAGCAGCACAAAAGGCAGCAGACTCTTCGGATGACTCTTCGGATGCTTCGAGCGAAGATAGTGACGAGGATAAGGAAATGGCATCTGTTCCTGCAAAAACAGCTCCCGATGAAGGTGCGCTTTTCGTGGGTGAAGTGCTCCCCCTTTTCTGACGTGTCGTTAGAGCAAAAAGCATCATCCTCTGAGGATGATGCATCTGATGAGTCGAATTCCGACACATCCTCCAGTGACGGTGACGGCGATGAAGATGACAAGACATCTTCGCCTGCTGAAAGTATGACATCGTCTGGTTGGATCGTCATTGATAGCTAACAAATTAATAGCAAATAAAAAACGCAAGGCCGACAGCGAAACAGTTGGTGCTCCCAAAAAAGCCAAGTTAGCGAATGGCAACGCCAATGCTGTGACCTCGAGCGAAGAAACGAAGAGTATTTTCGTTGGAAGATTATCATGGAATGTTGATAACGACTGGTTAGCCCAAGAGTTTGCCGAATGTGGAGAGGTTGAATCTGCCCACGTTCAAATGGATCGCAATACGGGTCGTTCTCGTGGTTTCGGTTATGTTCACTTCAAAACCGTTGACGCTGTTGAAAAAGCCCTCGCATTGAACGGGAAAGAGATTGACGGACGTCCCATCAACGTTGACAAGAGTAATCCCCCAGACAAGAAGGCTTCTGCTGAAAAACGCGCACAAGCCTTCGGCGACGGGCAGAATCCACCCTCGGCTGTTGTGTTTGTTGGCAATCTTAGCTTCAGTGTTGACGAGGATACACTTTGGGAAACCTTTGGTGAACACGGTGATGTCAAGAATGTCCGTGTACCTACAGATCGCGACACGGGAAAGCCAAAAGGATTCGCATATGTGGAGTTTAGTGAGGTTGGGGCCGCTAAGAAGGCTCACGGAGCACTTCAGGGTTTCGAGCTCGACGGCCGATCAATCAGGCTGGACTTTTCGCAGCCTCGTGATAGTGCTGGTAGTCGCGGGGGTGGACAGGTGTGTTGATTCGCAATGTTTTTCAACTGCAGCTTAGCGAAAACTACTCCAGGGTGGTCGGGGAGGTTGGGGACGTGGAGGATTTGGCAATGATCGTGGTCGCGGTGGTGGTCGCGGTGGTAGTCGTGGTGGTGGTCGCGGCGGTCGTGGTGGAGATAGAGGCGGAAGAGGAAGAGGACGCGGCGCTCGGACAGGTGGTATTACGCACTTCGAAGGCCAAAAGATCACTTTTTGATTGATTGCAAGCATCCTTTAAAATTTGTGGCGCATTTACCTTGTACTCGCACATACTCTACTACCTCCACAAGTTGTATGCAAAATGTTACACGGTACTGGTGATTGTCCGCATAAATAATCAAAGGAAACAGCGGACGAGTTGGCCTATCCTCCCTTCACGATTGCCCTTCGTATAGGGTTCTGACCAGGTGGCAAAGCCCCGGTTTTCTCCAGTCGATCAAAAAGTTCAAATAACTTCTCAGCCTCCTTTTCCTTCTCCTCGTCAGTCATTGAGATAGATTCATGTTCTTTCTCGATCGTTCCTGTGATAGGATTGATGGGCAAACCACTGGCAGTGGTCATTGGTGCACCTGATATGCTCGACCTTGCTGGCGCAGAAACCACTCCCTTCTGGAAGAGGAACCCGGCGACATTCCCGTAACCGAGGTATCCCGATAGTGTCATAGCTAATGTCACCATACTCAGCATCAAGGATGAATAGCAGACATGTTTGACTCACCATCACTATCGCACATTGCGAAAAACATCTCACCACAAACCCTATTCAGTCGGCTGTGGTACACGCTCTGTAGGAGGCGCAGACATCGCCCCAGAAGATCTGACCGTGTCTCCAACGGGTTGGATCGATCCAGGTTGGGAGGGATGAACCATGTCCTTATCCTGACCTTGGCGTCCTCATCTCCCAGGCAAAAGCGCGTGATGAGGATAACAAGAGGGGAAACTAGATCATCCAAGGACTCCCCATCCGGCAACCGACTTCGAATACTTGGATCGTCGGAGTTGATGTCACCCGGCATAAAGTGGGCAAGCGTCGCATCCAGCAATTCATACGCGCGCAGCGCAGAGTCCTGAAGTGTTGGCGTTTCAGAGCGAGATGTCGATGAGCGGGATAATGAACGTCGTCCCGCTGACAAAACTGAGGATGCGCGCTCAAGTAGCCGTGATTTTGTTTCTTTGAAACCAGAAGTATCACGGTTGGTTGAACCAGCTGATGACGAGCTGGCGGAATCGGGAAGTGAAGGTGCTGAGGGTTGCTTCCCAAACCAGAGGTTTCGATTGGCCGAACCAACGGGGATTATTATCAAAGAATGGATGATATGGGGTAGCGGTGTTTCCAATGGGTTACTGGAAGGAGTGCTGACATGGAAAGCACGAAGAAGTAGTGGCAAAAAGCTGAGGAAACTCAGATAAGAACAACAGATTCTCAACCGAAGGAGACTCGCCTGTCTAACCTAGTGCTCCAGTAATCACCCATGACTTTGTTGTCCGCGTCGGAAACGGTAACCTCGGGGCTCTGGATTTCGCAGTCAACAAGCTGAGAAACAAATCAGTACCAACTCAAGTCATGCGACGCGTCACACACCTTTGGATAGTGAACACAGAGATTGAATATCAGCTTGAGCAAATCCGTCATAGCGTCCTTGGCAGCGGAATTTCCTTGTTTCATTAATTCAGTGAGGTCGTCCATTTTAGTTCCGATTATGTCGATTGCGGTCCCAGAACCAGGCACATTGGGTCGCTTGTGTTCGACTAGCCATTGAATGAACGATGCGGCAGAAGATGCAGCAGCGGTACAAAAAAAGAGGATTCTGGAGGCGAGGAAGACATGCTCCATCGAGGATTTCTGTGGAACCATGTGAGAGGGCAGGAGGATCAAGAAAGAGGAGGTCGGACCCGAAGTAAGTCGATGCAGATATTGCCACCGTCGACCTCGGTGCCAACAAAGGTGACACGAGCGGATTCGTTGAGCAGTAAGGTATTTGCAATACATCGTAACGCGTCATTCTGGGTGGAATCGTCGATTTTGGTGGATAGCCTCAAGAGGCAGCGAAGGTTTGATGATGAAGCAAGGATGCCTGCCACCTCTGGCGTGCCGCCAAGGCTCTTGAGGGTACTGAAGGCTTGGGGTGCGTCTGTGACGAAGATGAGTAAGGACGCAGGGAAAGTAGAAAGCAGGGACGAACCATTCTTGGAGAGACGGGATATGGTGTTGTCAAGGAGAGCGGCCCTGAGATCGTCGAGTATTAGCTGCGCCAAGGATTTTCTGGAGCTGGCGTCGAATTGATTCGCGACAAGGGCTGGCAACGGATGAGTTGGCGCGGTGAGTCATTAGGACAACAGGATCGTACCGATTCGGATGGCGGCAAAGGTTGGAGATGCCTGATCCGTGGAAGCGGAGGAGAGGGCCTTGTATTGATCGAGTGCTTTACTCATGGCACTGTGTGGTTCGTATCAAGGTCGTTTGAAACATGAACGCATAACGGATATAAAAACGCTATAGCCATCTGCACAGCCTCATTCGTCTTGACCTTGGATCCTAACAAGCACAAACACACACCATGACTCTCCCAGTGCGAGCACATAAGCCACTCATCAGCTTCATAGGAAAGCGCATATGGCCATCAAGTGCGTCTGTTGTCTGTCCCCGTCACGCCCACACTCACAGACAGCGACAGCACTAGTACCAGCACACCCGCATCCAGCAGCGCCGCCCGAGTACCGCAAGGCATTCCTTCAACAGACTCCCGGGACCACTGAACAACCCTCTTTCCGTGACTTTTGGGATGCACCGGCCCGCTTCTGGCGACCAAAGCACCACGAATTGCAGGAATTCGAGATCGATGCCGTTCAGGTATGCGACGAAATTTCCCATTGCTCCGACATACGTTGACGACACACCCAGAGCGGTGGCGCGTCACTCCTCTGACGCTTGCTTTGAGCTGTAACGTATTGTGATTCGAGTCTCATAAGTACACGGCGTCCGGTGTGCAAATCCGCGGATGTCGTTGACAGCTTGTGAAATACATGTCCCTCGGGTCAATCTTTCTCCGCATATGCCAGCAGGTGTTGCTCCACTTCTGCCTCATCCATCACCCGCCAGTTTCCCCTCGCTTTAGGATTCTCTTCGTCCGCCGTAGACACGATTCCAATCTCTATCTCTCCTGGCTTGTAATCTGTCGCGTGAACGGTCGACATGGCTTCGATTGCAATCTTCAGGCACGTCAGCGTTGCAGAGTTGCTTGTTGATACCAACGCACCTCGATGACTTCAACTCGACTCAGCTTCTTGCCTGCGGCGCTAGCATCATCTGCACCCTTGCCATTGTCCAGCTTTTTCCATTTCTTCTCCAAGTGATTCATCGCCTCCTGTTGCTTCTGGCCAGCCGCCGTCGCATGGAAGCCTACGAAATAGCCAGCAGGATCGAGTTTGAAGCACTGGGGACCGTACTCGGGGTCGATACCAATCAGGATCATCGCTACGACAGGTGGTTCAGTAGGAGCTTCCGGTGGCACCAACAAGCCACTCACAGATCCCCAGCGGTCTCATCGCGGCTCTTTGGGTATACACTTGATTGATATTTGCCAACCGTCGCGCCAGTGCGTCGGGGGTGATCTCGTACCCATATTTGTATCTCCAATCTGCGGCCTCTTGCTGAGCGCGAAATACTTGTGCTTTTGCATCAGCTAAGAATGTGCATAAGAAATTGTATCAAGTAGCTGTCGTGAGTCGCACCGATCAGACCAGTCATCACACATCCAATAGTCGGAGTGATGCTAAAGAGATGTGTCACAGAAGATGCATCAATGAGTTTATCCTGCTCCACGTGAGTACTGAGAGTATGCAGGCCAGCTGTGAACAACATACGGGGACTTTCTTCTGTGTGATGACGACCGAAGTATCCTTACCCCTCACCGAAATAGCTGTGTGTCCAGAGCCAGAGATTGCCTTGAACGCATACTCTGTCCACATTCAAGTCAATGCTGAAATGCCGGGACGTCATCAAATACACGATAAACATACCAACTTGATACAGCCGCCCCTCTGGAGAGAAAACGGTGAGATATCTATCGTAGGATGTTCTTGACATTGTCGTGCGGTAAGAAGCTGCTCAGACGCGACGCGCAAGTGCGATCTATGTGTCACACATCGTGACCATGTCGTCACACGTCGCGTGACCTGATCCCGCACCTCAAGATCATCACATTCCGAGTCAGGATATTCCCGGGGTCGACTACTCTTGCCAACTCCGAGTCGGACTTGGACCATGAAGGAATCTGTGTCTACACAGGCTCCCAAAGTCATGCAAGTAGACATGTTTGGCATGTTAGCATACGTATTGACATGTTCTCAGCAAACAGCTCCAGTTCAGTATCTTGAATGCTCAGGACACAGTAAAGTTGGCCGAGTTCCAGGTCACCCACCGCGACCTGTACACACCCACAGACCGACTTCCCGTCAAGGATGGAGTTCTGGACCGACGACTTGTACGTGTCTGTTGGCACTTGCGGAATCCATCATTCATGCAATACTTTAGGGCACGACAGAGAAGAACGCGTTCTGCGAAACCTGCGGATTAAGTTCGGTGGACTGTGTCGGCCACTATGCATATATCAAGTTGGTTGTTCCTGTTTTCCATATCGGTTATTTCAAGCATACGATTGCGATATTGCAATGTATATGCAAAGTGGGTCCGATGATATCTTCTATGGTCCACTTGATCACACCGCCTTTCAGACCTGCGCGCGCGTTTTGCTCGAGGAACCTGATCGGCGTGCTTTCCTTAAACGCTTTCGGCGACCAAATCTCGAAAATGTACATCGCCAGGCATTATGCAAAACTGTTAACACCATGGCACGAAAAGTCATCTATTGTCCGTACTGTTCCGCCACAAACGGCGCCGTCAAGAAGGTCGGTGCATTGCGGATCATACATGACAAATTCAGGGCAAAGAAGACGGTCGACGAGATGGAAAGATGGAAACGCACATTTGCGCCAGCCGTGGAAGCGCAGAAAGAACTTGGGATGTATCTTAACAAAGCAGTTCACGAGGACCTTAACCCGTTGAAAACCCTCGATCTCTTCAAGAGGATATCGGACGAGGTACAGTCCCCGCGATTTTCCGTTTCAGGCTATGCTCACAATCCATGCCTAGGATTGTGAATTACTTGGTCTGAAACCTGAGTTTGGTCGTCCAGAAGAATATGTCTGGCAATATATATCCGTCCCCCCTGTTTGCATCCGTCCGTCAGTTGCGCAGGATGGCGCTTCAAATGAAGATGATCTCACCGTGAAACTTACGGAGATAGTATTTACCAACGCTCTTATAAAACAAGGTCTCTCAAAAGGTGCACCCACTGCACAATTCATGGTGTGGACAATTTCCAGTGCGATTGGTTTGATTCTGATTTCTTTTATGATTAGGAACACTGGGAATTTTTGCAACTGTCTGTTGCGATGTATATTAACTCGGAGCTACCTGGAGTTCCGTCCCAGGCTGGCCAGAAACCCATGAGGGGTTTTGTACAACGATTAAAAGGAAAACAGGGTCGTTTTCGAGGTAACCTTTCGGGAAAGCGCGTTGATTTCTCAGGTCGTACTGTTATCTCGCCCGACCCCAACTTGCGTATCGACGAAGTTGCTGTCCCGGAGCGAGTTGCTAAAATCTTGACCTACCCTGAGCGTGTCACACCTCACAACATCGACGTCCTTCGACAAGCGGTTCGGAATGGCTGCGACACTCACCCAGGTGCAAATTATGTCACAGCAGGCAGCAGCGGTTTCAAAAAGTACCTAAAGTTTGGGAATCGAAATGCAATCGCAGACAGCTTGCGCGTCGGGGATACTGTAGAACGACATATTGCTAACGGGGACATTGTTCTCTTCAACCGTCAGCCCAGTCTACACAAGGTGGAGTTACTGAAAGTTGCTTGGTCCCCTTACCTCATACCCATTTCTTAGCTCTCAATCATGTGCCATCGCGCACGGATACGACCATGGCGATCATTCCGTCTCAATGAATGTGTTTGTGGACCCTACAATGCTGATTTTGATGGTGACGAGATGAATCTCCGTAGGTGTTTCAGCACAGTGTTGTTATTCAACTGGCTCATCGAGTCGATAGACGTACCGCAAACAGAAGAGGCACGAACAGAAGCGCTAGAACTGATGAGCGTTAAACACAATCTTGTTACCCCTCGAAATGGCGAACCTGTCATCGCAGCCATCCAGGACTTCATCACCGCCTCCTATCTCATGACGAAACGCGATACTTTCTTTGACCGTCGTCAATTCACCCAAATATGCTGTTACTTGGCAGACGCGGATCTTCAAATTGATATACCACCACCCACAATTTGGAAACCAGTTCGCTTATGGGCCGGGAAGCAAATCTTCAACGTCCTTATGCGCCCGAATAAAAAGTCGCAAGTTCTCGTCAACGTCGAGTCAAAATGTAATAGGGTCGACGATCCGAGACCAGACTGTTACGCCATGAAACCGCTCCCGGATCTCTCTCCCAACGACGGGTGGCTCGTCGTCGTCAATAGCGAAATCATGTGTGGGGTCATGGATAAGGCAACTGTCGGAAGCGGGAAGAAGAAGTCGATATTCGGTGTGATATTACGCGATTATGGTCCGCATGAAGCTGCTGCTGCTATGAATCGCGTTGCAAAACTATGTGCCCGATGGCTCGGTAGGTTTTCTTCGTCTGGAGAGATTCTAAACATTGATATTCCCACCAGCTAACTTCGGGTTCTCCCTTGGTATCAATGATGTTATCCCAGGGCCCAAATTGCGGGCCATGAAGGAGAAAAAGGTCGAGGCGGCTTATGCAGAGTGCGTCGACCTCATCGCAAAGGCCAAAAAAGGATTGCTGGAGAATAAGCCGGGTTGTAACCAGGAGCAAACCCTCGAAGCACTTATATCCGCCGTTTTGTCCAAGGTCCGTGACGAGGTTGGAAAGGTATGCATGGAGGAACTCAGTCGTCACAATGCCCCTCTTGTCATGGCTACGTGCGGATCAAAGGGCGAGTGAAATGAAATACAGTTGATACATTCCAATCTAATGTCGATGACAGGTTCCGTCATCAACGTCTCGCAGATGGTTGCTTGTGTTGGGCAGCAGATTATTTCTGGAAAACGTGTTCCGGATGGTTTTCAGGATCGTTCCCTCCCACACTTCCCCAAGAAATCCAAAGAGCCACCCTCAAAAGGATTCGTTCGGAACAGTTTCTACACTGGTCTTTCGCCCACGGAGTTTTTGTTCCATGCCATCTCAGGACGGGAAGGTCTGGTGGATACCGCTGTCAAGACTGCCGAGACTGGGTATATGCAACGACGTTTGATGAAAGCTTTAGAGGACCTCACCACACAGTATGACCTCTCTGTCCGTAACTCCACCGGGGGAGTCGTACAGTTCAGATACGGAGATGATGGGCTTGATCCAGCTTGCCTCGAAGGAGACGCCCAGCCAATAGAGTTCCAGCGATCTCTGAAACATGCATTGGTATATACCCATTTTATTCTTGCATCACAAAGGACTAGGCTGATCCAAAGAATGCAGTCAATCGGAGGGCGAGATGGCCGTGCTCTATTACCATTTGAGATCCTTGAGGTCATGGATTGTGAATTGGCCACACCAAAGTTCACCAATGAATGTACCCCCTCCTACGTCTCTACGATCCGCGATTTCATTGCCGATGGCATCGTCAACCACCTTGCAAAGATTAGGAAGGCACATGGCATGTTCGAAGCCTTGCAGCGCAACGATGAATGGGATGCCGACACCGACCTTTCGTTGGGAGCAACCAGTATGTAAACTTTTTTCAATCGTCATCGTTCTCATTTCATTCTGCAGGGGCTGACAAAACAGTTGTGGACAACGTGGCCAAAGTCACGAAGTCGCAACTACTCCACTTCCTACATCTTTGCTGGGTGAAATATGTCAAAGCCAGAATTGAACCGGGTAAGTGGACTGGAATCCTTCACCTAGGCAAAACAGCTAATAGACTACAGGCTCAACCGTCGGTGCCGTCGGCGCGCAGTCCATTGGTGAGCCAGGGACGCAGATGACTCTAAAAACTTTCCACTTTGCTGGTGTCGCATCCATGAACGTCACCCTAGGGGTGCCTCGTATCAAGGAAATCATTAACGCGGCTAAACTTATAAGTACCCCCATCATCAGCTGTAAATTGGTGACACGGGACAGCGAACCCTCGGCTCGTATCGTCAAAGGCCGTCTGGAAAAGACACATCTCGGTGATGTGATTCACCCTTACCCAGCTCCCTTCATGACCCCCTGATTCTCTTTGTACAGGTCGCTGCGGTCCTAGAAGAGGCATGGGCACCAGAGTATACATATATTGGGATCATCGTGGATATGGACGCCATCAAGAAGTTGCAGGTCAGTATCTCACGGTGCAGCTGCATAATGCGCCAAACTCATGGAAATGGTACAGTTGGAAATGACGTTGGACGACATCAAATGGGGGATTGTCAACGCTAAGAAGCTCAAGGTTAAGCAAGAGGTGGGTGCCTCAATTGTTAACGTCTCTATCCACTGGGATCAGACGATTGGTTTCAGTCCATTACAGTTATTTCTCGCCGAAACCGGCTGCGACTCTACGTTGATGGTCCCGATAAATACTATCGACTACGTGAGCTCAAGCGACTATTGCCCGAGGTGGTCGTCAAGGTAATTCCCCGAACAACATCGTTGGCACTCGTCTAAATGATCCCACACTCAAGGGTGTTCCCTCCATTGAGCGTGCCATCATCAACATTAAGGAAAAAGATGACTTAAAAGGCAAGAAAGGAGATAAAGAATTGCTTGTGGAAGGGTATGGTCTTCAAAAGGTCATGACAACAGAGGGTGCGTTTGTCTTTGCACATTGGACGATCTCAATACATAGTATGATCAGGCATTGTCGGTGAACACACGACGTCCAATCATGTCATTGAGACCGCCCAAGTTCTCGGTATTGAAGCTGCGCGTCGAACGATCATAAATGAAATCCAGTTCACTATGTCAAGTCACGGTATGAGTATTGACCCTCGACATGTCATGCTTCTCGGGGACGTCATGACGTACAAGGTAAGAAATCGCGGCGAATTACTACGATCTTCTCGAAACAATAGTCCACACAGGGCGAAGTTCTGGGGATTACTCGATTTGGTGTGGCGAAAATGAAGGACAGCGTGATGATGCTTGCCTCGTTCGAGAAGACGACCGATCATTTATTCGATGCTGCTGCTTTTGGAAAGAATGACAGCATCTCAGGCGTTTCTGAAAGCATCATCATGGGTAATGCAGCTGCAAATTGTGGAACATCAATGTATAGTCCAATTTTCCGGTTGAACATACATCAATGCTGATTGGTGATCTAGGCCTGCCTTGTTCTTACCACTACCCAATATCCCGAAACCGCGAAAACTGTTGTTCGAGGGGGCACTATAGCATTGACCTTTAAATGATCATTATATCCTTGCTCTCGACTTCGACATTTCTCTATTACAATCACCTTGAAGCATGTGTAACATTATCATGTACTATTGACGTGGAATCTTACGGGTACGGATTCCCAGTGTTTTTTCATTCAAAGTGTCCAGCTGCAACCAACCCCGTCGAGCCGCGTTCTTGAAGGGACTTCGATAATGAGTACTGAGTTTCCCTATCACCCCAGCCAATATGCCTCGAAAAGACAGTGGTTCTATGCCACGCAGACAAATATACAACTGACAGATTTAATATTGTCCTGGAGCGATAATGTAATGATTCTCGTCGCAAAAGTCCATCAAGCACCACACGCAAACAGCAGGAATGATACCAAAGCGAAAGGAAGACGTTACGATTTAAACGTTGTCCTCCGGCGACCGCTGCTGTCGTTTCTCCCTTGACATCTCATCTGAGCTGTCATGTGGACTTGTGAACTCATCTAGGCCGGTGAGCCCAAGACCCATAACAGCTGAGAGCCCGCCTGGTTCCGTCGGATCCTGTTCACGTCTGGGCCGTGTGCGTTCCCGTCCACGATTAGCTCGAGTCGGATCACGACCACGGTCCCCGTCGCGTCTGGCGTTCGTTCCGCGCCCCCTCGAACTCCCTCGTTCACCTCCCCGTGCGTCGTTTTCAAGAATATTCGGTATCCCGCTTCCCGCGTCCATCCTCCTAAACAGCCTATTCTCCGTTGCCCTTCCATAGTTGTGCAACGTCTTCACGATTGCAAAGAGGTAGAGCAGCCCGAGGAAGAATAACGCGGAAATGGCTACCCTCGGTCCTATTGCAGCGGTGGGACTAAGAGGTTGAGGGGAGACAGGATCTGCAGAACTTCCGTATCGCCAAACGAACGCGAGGATGGCGACGATAAAGAAGATCATGGACCTATTTCGTTATGGGCAGCAAAGGAACAAAAGGATTGAGGAGGTTCGAGAGAATATGAGAAGTAGTCGTGAGCACGAGTTGTCTAATGAGCGCATGACGCACCAGGAAAGCCAAACAGCTGGCATAGCCAGCAATACCCACACATTCCATAGAATGAACGTCGTAGTCCTCGCTGCTTCCTATGAAACTAAAACTGAGGGAGGAAAGGGGAGGAAAAGCCCGTTTACACATACCTCAGCCCATCTTGTTGCCTTGTACATGTTCTTCATCGTCCCAAACCTAACAATATATATGCACCCAAACGATAAACTCATCAAGGCTGAGGTCAACGAAAGGAGCGCAGCCGTTCTGATAACAGGATCGTTCGCCATAACCTGACTTTGGAACATCGAAATAATAGCTCTGTCATTTCAAACAGTGAGTATTATTCAACGGACCACAAAATGGGAAACGATGGATACCGACGAATGGAGCAATGCAGAGACAAGATTCAACGTCTTCCATTCGCGCAACAATGAGTCGATAAAAGCTTCCCAGGATTGCTTGAATCTGAACAAGGCTGGAGAAACGTTCGTAGCCGTCCATTCATCTGGAAAAGGCAGAGCTGGAGCAGGGTGGTAGTGGGCACCAGGGGGTATGGGGCTCGACCTGACTATGCGTTGACGCTGTTGTTGTTGGCGAGAACTAGAATACGATTCAATCATACAGTCCAGATCTGGTTTGCTCAGTTGAGCATCTTCGTACACCCTCGCGATTCGTGAAAAGTATAATGAGGGGAGACGAATCAATAAGTGCAAGTAAATTTGCCTGGGAAGGGTGTCCAGTATGAAATACCGTGCATCACGAAGGAAGGAAATGAAAGGATCCTCAGGGCTACAGTGCAAGGGAGGGATACAGCAAAAGGGATTACCCTCGCACGCTGGGTCGAACAGAACGTTGTGCTGAATGTCAGGACTATGGAAAGAGAGACGGCGAAGACGGGTACGGATCTGGAAAGGATCGACAGGAACGAAGGGGTCTTCGTGGTTGCGGTGGAATCCGGGCCAGCTAAAGAGACGTATAGGGGATGTCGCTCTGGAGTGGGGGGTAGAGGCAGTTGGAGGAGATTCATTGCCGTGTTTCTTTGGAGAGGTAGCCGTACCTGCCAAACGCACCACTGAAGAAGGTCGGGTAGGATCACTGGAACCGTTCATTCTTGACATCGTCGAGTCAATGCCTCGGGCTGTCTGGGGGACAGCTTCGCGAAGAAGGGGATGGACTTGAACCTTCATGCGAGGGCTGTGGTTTGGAGTTGGTGCGGACACGCGGTTGCTTTCGAAAGAGACGCGTTGATGAGAGCTGCTCTGACCTGATCCCTCTACCGTCAGTGGCTTGACATCGTGGCTTTCCGGCGAAGCAGTGAAAGGTCGCGTGGACGGCAAGTCCCGCAGGAAAGGAGCAGAGGCAGAGGTGGGTGCGACATTCTGTTCATTGCGAGTGGTGCGATACGGGCTGGGAGGGATCGCATTTGCCGGTAATGGGTTTAACTTATCAGAGTTTCCAAGTTCTTGACTATCGCTCAACTTTGGAGCTATGCAGGAACGGTGAGTAAGCAACTAAGCCACGCACGAAAGACATGTCATATTACCTTGGGTTGGCTGGAGCGGATAGAAAGGTGATCCGCGTGGGGAATCAGTGAGAGGGGAATTGTTCATGTATTAGCGGGTATACGAGTCGTGAGTTCCAGCGTCAAGCGCCAGATAATTATGGTTAGTAAGTTATGACAGTGGGAGAAGATAAACGGGATGGTGTCACAGTCCACTGCAACATGTTTAAATACGGCAAGAATGGCTCTATGTGCCGTAAACTGAGTTGCCGAGGAGGCCAATTTTGCAGGGGTGTTTCCACCCTCTAAGCATCATCACCCTACATGCCACAAAAGGAAGTCTTTGATCAGCCACGCACTCGGTCACAGATGACCATCGCGGGTCACGTCACGTTCGGCAAGTGCCGAGAGTGCGTTGTTGCAAGTTTCCAGCGGAGGAGCAAAGACTAGTGCAGAGTGGTCGAAAATCGAACACTTCTTCGCTTGGAACTTCCATCATCTGCACGAAATCACTCACTGAATGCAGCGGTTCGTCTCATATATTTTATTCTTTGGCTTTTTCCCGCGGACAATGTACAATCACAAGTGGACACGCATCCATCCGCCTGAAGAGAAATCGGAAGGGGGCTCCATGCCCGGCTGGGTGGCAGAATGGATGGTGTGTGGCTGGCGGGGAGGCCAGGGAAGCGGGCAGGTGCCAGTTTGGACGAGCACCACGGTGACGTGGGAACCAAACAGAGGTAAACAAGTGTACCGCCACTCGCAAACAAAGGTGGCGACGTTGGACAGAGAGTTTCCAGCAACAAGCTGGGCTCGACTCAACCTACAGCGGAGTCTCCTTGAGAACGTCTGACAATCAAGCACCCTAATGACGACCGGCAATGTCCCCTTGCGTCGCTCGGGTCGTCATCGGACAGGCTCTATCTTAACTCAAAACAGTCCCCCCTCCACCTCAGAATATCATGGGAGCGAGCGCTCGCTGGTCGACGACAATCCACCTTTCCCCGAATCCGACCATGTAATCAAGCAGGAGCAGTGGGGTCGTTCGTCGAGAGGCCGCAAAGTCAAGAAAAATAACTACAAAGAGTCGGGAAGCGAAGACGATATACATGCTGGCCTCGGCCTTCCGGAAGATCATCCGGTGAACGGAAAAGCGGAACCGGATGTGGACGATGAAGACGACGAAGATGACGAACAACCAAAGCCGTCTATTCGCTCTCGAAGGTCACGTACCACCCCCCAATCAGCTGGGTACACCCCCTCCGCTACGGACCTACCACGGCACATGACCCGAGCCAAAAGTCGCGCCATTACCAAGAGCGATGAAGTTTACGTCAATGAATCCTCTGAGGAGTCGGATGACGCGGATGGCTCCCTCGAGGACGCCCCCCATACATCATCGGACCTCGAAGCAGACGCCGACGCAGAGGGTGAACCCGACTTCGATGCCGAGGGTGAACCTGACCTTGAAATCCAAGACGATGGTAGACCATACGCTCTTAGACAGAGGGCTAAGATCAACTACGCTATTCCTCCGCCCATAGAGGACACAAAGCCCCCACCAAAGAACAGACCCACCAACCGTAGTGGTGCACGTAGCAGACGTGGACCAGGGTGGAGTGCCACCGGAGCGGAGTTGAGCAGGTGGATGGGCATGCCGGTTGATGATTCCGTGAGTGATCCGATGTCATGCAGTGGCGTAGTGGGGAAATACTTACAAGAGATCCCAGGACTCGGACGTTCCTACCCGTACACCTAGGAAGGGTTTTGGGACGAGTGGTGGATTGATGGGTGCAGGTGCTGTTGGCGCTGGCGGCGCTGGTATACTTCCTGGAGACCTTGCTGCAGTCGCAGGAACCCCATCCAACCTCGGCAAGATTGGTGATTCAGGTTCGTGGACCTCCTTATCTGATACCCTTCATTGACCGGTACCAGTTCTCGCCGATGCTGACCCACTGGGAGTCAACCAAAATGTAACATTCGATGAAGTTGGCGGTTTAGATGAGCGTAAGGCTGCCACTGTCTATACGAGGACTTTACTGATATAACACGAAATAGACATCCATTCGCTCAAAGAGATGACCATCCTCCCATTATTGTACCCTGAAGTATTTCAGCGCTTCAACCTTACCCCTCCCCGTGGCGTGTTGTTCCATGGCCCGCCTGGCACGGGAAAAACTCTGTTGGCGCGCGCACTTGCAGCTAACTGTCGTGCCAACGGAAAGAGCATCTGTGCGCCCCAAATGCTTCCGTTTTTATTAGCAGACTATCTCACTCCTTTTAACTAGCATTTTTCATGCGAAAAGGCGCAGACTGTCTTTCTAAGTGGGTCGGTGAGGCCGAACGCCAACTTCGACTTCTGTTTGAGGAAGCCCGCAATTGTCAACCTAGTATCATCTTCTTCGACGAGATTGACGGACTCGCTCCTGTTCGATCCTCCAAACAGGACCAGATTCATGCTTCCATCGTATCCACTCTTTTGGCACTCATGGATGGGATGGATGGTAGGGGTCAAGTAATCGTCATCGGTGCTACGAATCGGCCAGATGCTATCGACCCAGCACTGAGAAGACCTGGAAGATTTGACCGAGAATTTTATTTTCCTTTACCTTCCCTCGAGGCGAGGGAGAAAATCCTTGGGATCATGACTAGGAACTGGGAGGGATGGACCGGAGAACAGGGAACGGAGAATATAAAGGGTTTGGCTAAACTCACCAAAGGATACGGAGGTGCTGACTTGAGGGTAAGTGGTATCGTGACGCAAAACTTACGCTGCTAACATATTGATTGTGGTCTTTACTGACCCCTTAGGCGTTGTGTACAGAAGCAGCGCTGAACGCTATTCAGAGGCGGTATCCACAGATTTACCAATCTAATGATCGTCTGTTGCTCAAACCTGAAACAATCGGTGTTACCTTTCGTGATTTCATGATATCTGTGAAGAGTAAGCATTCTTACAGTGTGCGCGGTTTCTGGTCTGATGGCCTCCTTGCTAGAGCTCATACCCTCGTCTGCGCGTTCATCTTCGTCGGCAGCTTCCCCGCTTCCCAGTCAGTTGGAACCACTGTTGGCCGATACTCTGCGGACGGTCAAGGAGGCTATCAACAAAGTTATGCCTACGAGTAAGAAGCGGTCGGCGCTAGAAGAAGCTCAGTGGGAGGATGATAGTGAGGAAAGCGCGCTTGAAAGGGAGATGATGATGCAATGTAAGGGCAAACCTCAGCTCCTCGGCCTACAATTTCCTGATTGGATCACCCAGCGATGGAGACCCTCCGATTATACCGTCCACGTCTTGTAGTACATGGTCAGCCGGGAATGGGTCAGGGATATATCGGTGCAGCCGCCTTACATCATCTGGAGGGCTACCATATTCAAAATCTGGATCTCGGAACACTGATGGGAGATTCAACAAGAGTGAGTATTTAAACATTTCATCGCGTAAACGGCATCTTATTGGAGCTATGCATTGTTTAGACCGTCGAGGCAGCGATCGTACAGTTATTCGTCGAGGCCAAGAGACACCAACCGTCCGTGATTTACATCCCGTCCCTCCTTGGTTGGTGCGCAGCAGTTCATGAGACCGCTCGGACTACCGTTCGTGCAATGCTCGAGTCGCTATCCCCAACGGATCCCGTACTCCTACTTGCCATCGTGGATGGACCGTTCTCCTCCCTCCCCCATGACGTCCGCTCCTGGTTTGGGATAATTCGAGAAAATCGTCTTACCCTTTCCGTCCCTACAAACGAACAACGCGAAGCTTTCTTCGCTGGCATTGTCGCGGATATTCGACGTCCCCCAAATCAGTTCGCGGATGGTATCAAAAGAAAGCGCAGGATTCTTGAAGAGCTCCCGATCGCACCGCCGCCTGAACCAAGACAACTCACGGCTGCTGAGCTGGCCGTTCAGGTGGAAAACGACCAGAAAGTCATTACGCTGCTGAAATATCGCTTGGGGCCCATTCTCACAGAGCTGAAACGCAAATTCAAGAGATTTACGAAGAGGGCGACTGTAATTGAACTCCACGAGCGATAAATCTGCTTCTGCTGACGATTTTTTTTCAGGAGGAATACGAGTTTGACTTGCCTGTCCCCGGGATCATGGAAGTGGAAATCGTTGCTACCAATGCCACTATCGAAGACGAACATGCTGTTGTGGAGGTAATTGAAGATGCCCCTGCCCCTGCCCAAGAAGTTCCAATGGAGGCGATCAATGGCACAGACCCTGAACTCCATGCCGAGCCGCCAGCCTCTCAACTCCAAGCACAGGCTCAACTTCAAGTCCAACCCCCGATTCAGTTCCAACCACCTCCCTTGTATGACATGGACCTGGAGCGCATGCACATGGATCTCTACAAGGGTAAATACCTAACGACACAAGACTTCCTTGATGACATACACAAGATTGTACATAACGCCGCTTCCCGCATACACCAGGACCACGACAGGTTCCATAAGGCGCAGGCTATGTTGACGGCAGCAGAAGTCAGCATGCAAGAGTTTGATCCTCAGTTCAAGCTAGAGTGTCAGCGGATGGCAGAGCGCGAGCGGAAGCGGAGGGATGAGAGGAAGAAGGCCAAGGGGAAGCATCCTACATCAGAAGCGGGACAGAATGGGACGTATGCTCCGGGTACCAGACGGAGTGCTCGACACACTGGACAGCAGCCGGAGATGAGCATCACCGATCCCCTTCAACTTGAGAGGCGCCTCAAAAGGGCACGATCTGGCGATCGTCCCAGTGGGTCACCGGAGTCTAGCGAAGAGAACAAAGCGGAGGGTAGCGGTACGCCTAGGCAGCCGAAGAAGCGACTGAGGACGATACACAGTGATGACGAACTCGATCTACTTGTCCCCGCATCGTCACAGCGGTCGAAAACTCCGACAGTCAGATTTGCTGACGCTGGTCAAACACATGGAGATGAGCTGCCTGTCATTCCACAACCATCAACTGACCCATCGTCAGTCGACGCACCATCAGACGCCATGACAATCGATTCTCCAGCTCCAAGGCGCTCAGGTTTCGACCCCTTCCTCCTGAACCCGCTACCACCAGAAGAAGATATGATGCGCTCTGCGAGTCTCGCCCCGTTACTCAACGGCACCACTTCCAGTTCCGGTGGTCATGACCTTACATCACATCCATCACCCCAACAAAACGACAACCCACAGACTCCCGTAACATCACAACCAGCTCACCGATCTTCTCGGACTCCCTCCGTGCAACCACTTCCTGAGCCGGATATGTTACCCGTTATTCCTCCTCTGCGCGAGCCTACAAGGTCGCCTACCCCTCTTCCCAACTTTCATGTAAACGAGGCATCACTGCTCAACCTGCAGTTCCAGCTCAAGACTAAGACGAGCCACTTCCCTGTTGAGCAACTCGAACAGCTCCGGGCTACGTGTCTCAGCAGTATATGGCATCATCGAGCAGAATGGGACAGGGACTGTCTCGTCCAGGAGTTGTTGGATGTACTGGACAAATTTCTAGAAGATTGTTCAGCGGGGATGAGCGAGGTTGCACCTGCATCGCCTGCAGATCTTGCTTATTAGCTGACCTACCCACACCTTCGCTAGTGGGTTTTTGTCGACAAGTTGACCTTTTTTCTTCGTAGTGTCATCTTTCGTACCTAGTCTGGGGTAGATTATTCGCTTTTATATGTTTTACACACTGGGTCTTGTATCTTAGTACGCGGTTCTCACTACGCTGTCTGTCTCCTAATGTCTCCCTTGAATACATCC
Organism: Boletus rubescentipes; assembly: GCA_038092775.1. Lineage (NCBI taxonomy): Eukaryota > Fungi > Basidiomycota > Agaricomycetes > Boletales > Boletaceae > Boletus > Boletus rubescentipes. Next base: position 10,694 of record JBBPRA010000244.1, on the reverse strand, counting down.
ATGGTGGGGTGCACCCCAAGTACTGGTTATGTACTCTATGCCAGTCGTTTGCTCGAGGCTGTCGCTGTCAACGGATGGCCAAAATGCTCTATTGGTCACTGTTTGGGTTCACTGATCCTCACCAGGATGAGGGTAGTAGAGGTCAAGAATTGCTCCAACTCTGAGTGAGTTGCATAGCCTATCTGGACTCGGAAGCGCAGCCGACCGGGCTTCCCGAAGGAATCGACGAGCCCTGAAGACATGCCAACGGTCTAATGATATTATGCTACCAGTTGCACTGGCTGCCCTTTGCGCGAGGAATGGTGGACATGATAGCGATTGCAGCTGATCGAGTTCCCCCTAACACCCCTACTGACAACGCTTGCACCTCAGCCTTGGGGGTTCCTTGGCTTCTCTTCGTGCCACTTCTTTCCTTTCTCGCTCGAGTCGCGCTCGTTCAAGAGCTTCCTCGCGCTCCCCGATAACAACTCCTCATCCTGATAGGGGTCGGCCTAGTGTTATCCCCCCCGACACTAGGTCTGGTTGAGTATACTCACAGCATCTGCACCCCCATCGTTCATCGAAAATAAAGCACATCATAGTCTCGGACTCTGCAGACATATTGACAACATTGCTGTCAGTGCATCGATTTGCGATAGCTGCCGCAGTCCCCCAGTCGCGGGCAAACTTGAAGTTGGTTAGGTTAGGTGCAACTAGATGATGACCCAAGGCGGAGGCACACCCTTTATTGCTTAGAGGGCATCATTCAACACCGCATTGATTTTCTTGAGGTGGAACACATCGGAGCCTTTTCAACTTCTCTTCGTGAGTCCGACCCTCGGCGGCAACGACACGTTCCATTATCGTAATACATTGTTTGGATGTTGGAATGTGGTCGACACTTCTGGTGGGGTTTCCCCCCTTCGCGCTCGATGATAGATTATGTTCTGTTCGGCGGAAAAGGGCACTGGCGCAGGGGCGATGCGAGAAGTTGGGTGAAGCGAGGTCCAGGGCCATCACTAGGGTTGGGCCGTGTCTGATAGCAAAAACTCCGAGAGAGATAGCCAAGACTAGTGGGGATGTGCAAGGATGCGCTGAATGGATCGGGAGATGGCAAAGATAGAGAGAAGCTGCGAGTCCTCCTCGAGGCCTCCTCACCGGCACGGCCAAGCACGGCAACCGGAATGGGATCGTCTTGCAAATCAAATCGCGGTGAATTCCAAGGAAATCTCCGCGTCCAACTTATATCTCGATCATGATGGAAGGATCAATTCAAGCTGCGTGCCTACAAGTTATGCCATCGCATACTATTCTATTCCTTCAAAGTGTTTCTGTTGCTTTTATTCCCGACTGTTCGGGCCAACCCAACGGCTTTCACCCACCCTGCATAACTAACGGCAAAGGCCCGCATTTAACCCGACGGTCCTGAACGTGCACGTGCCCCAAGTTCGAATCGCGGGCAGCTAAGTCTCAGCTTTACAATGCCGTAAAAGGCAAGAGGGGGTATCCATTTTTGATCCTGCAGTAATTCAACATCGTTATCAACCCGAACGGCACTGTTACATAGGTAGATCTTTACCATAGGACGAATCAGATCTTCCTCGAACGTTATGTAGCGAAATCCTTTCATTTTACACAATTGCGGCCGGACGATCATCCTTTCACGAGTAATGGTCGGTGAATCAACGGCTTAATGGAGAGTAACGTGAACTTACCTGACAACTCCGCTTGGAAGGGGAATAAACCAGTCGTTGAGTTTTCTTGGACCTCAACGACTAGAACGTTCAACTCATCGTCGCACACTGTGCATGCTAAGGACATCAGTTGATCGATTTCACAATTCGAATACTCACTGATGCTCAAAACCTTGATCTGCGTCTCCGAAATAGGGAACCCTGTATCATTGAAAAAAGCCTGGAAGCTCGTTCTGGGGTTGGCCTCGCATAGTAGGCGCGGAAACTTCACGTTCAAAGTGAAGTATGTCTTGACAGAGGCTTCCAACTCGTTCGTATTGCGTGTGGACAATGCTGGATATTTCTTTCTTCGGTCCTGCATGTGAGGGAGAGTGAATGATGAGGGGGGCAGATCCTATCTGAGCGGGTAAAAAGGAGGAATCCGTTGGTTGGTCCACGGCCAATTTTAGAGGTGGGGGTGAACGGAATGCTCGAGCTGGCAATGGAATGTCGCAGGGGAGACTCCAGCTCGCGTGAATTTTTACTCCGGGCGCGCAAACGTGATGCATGTCGAAGCTTGAAGGAGTTTGAAGGCTAAACTTCGAACGACACCGCATGATTAACGACAAGGCATAATAAACAGATTGTAGACCGTGAGTCAATATTCTGTAAAGTGTGAGTTGAGTGCCATCAACAAAGGCGAGAACCCACTTATACCTGTGATCTCAATCAACTGATATTCTGGCTTGCTCTGAGCAAAAATTGGTGGGAGGTTCGCCAGACACCGAACCCGACCTGGACTAAATTTCTGCCGCAAAAAATGCCATTGCATCGCTGATCAATAGAGAGAGAAACCCATGAAGGGGGACAGGAAAAGTAGCAGTGGGGATGCCCGCTGAGGTTCAAATGACCAAGAAGTTGTGGCATTCACCCATTGAGCGGAGTTGCGCCAATTGCCCGCCAAGAGAGCAACCCATTCCACTTGTTTGCCGCGTCGCACGTCTCTTCCTTTTCGCAGCACATTGGCAGGGCATTAATCGCACCGTATTATTTCTTGCGTCCATCCAAGTCACCAGTCACCGGTCATCACCGACGTTGTCCAGAGAATGTTCAAGGTCTTGACGATCACCAGGTTTTCGCCCACCATTATAATGTCAGTCGCTCCTTGAGGATGGCAAAAATCCACAGAACCAGCCGATCAAAGACGGTCATCTTGAAGAACTTGTCAAGGCAACCAACCGTACGGTGAAAAATTCCGCGCTCTTGATCGCAGCAAGTCATACACACGTCTTGTTCGTTTCGACACTTACTGGTGCCACGCTCGCGCCCGTTGCAGCTTCACAAGCGTTTCATACACCATTCGTGTCTGGAAGTGGCGGTCACAGCAGAATGCCATGGGGCTCCGGGGGGTTAGCCATGTCAGACTGTCCGGTGAGTGTCTTGATTCACTCCAATACATTTATACGATGGGGGGACATCTGGTTGGCTAGTGATTGGGCCATTGGTCGCCAGCGTCCCACTGGACTGTCGAGTCTTTCCGATTGCTTGAGGTGGCCAAAGAAGGTTTTTGCAGGTTTGCGGTCATACTACCTCACACAAGCGTCTTGCAGTTTCTTTTGAAGAGCTTGATGAGCACACGTTGAGTTGCACACTTGGATTCTGGTGGTCGTGAATAACTTGCCTTACAGGTGTGATGTGACATATCCCCTATTTGTGACAATGTCACATTTCAATTTCTCACCGCGCACGTACCACCAGTGCTCCTGGGTCAGGTTCAGTATCTGAACCCATGGAGGTTGTCTGAGACGCACCATATCTACTGTTGGATTACTTGGTGACTGGTGCCCTTTGTGAGCATTCCTGTCAGACTACGCCCAGGAATGGTGTCCATTTTCTCGGCCGGCGGTCTTCCAATTTTGAATGGGTCCAGCCAGGCTCGAGACCTTCGTCAATTCAAGATACTTGAAGCAAAGGACCACCTCAGGTCATGGAGACTCGTCAAACAAGCAGCCTTGATGGTACTTGTTGACAGTGTTCTGCGGAAGCAAAATGACGTAGCGCAAATGAGCTGTGGTCGTCACGAACCGAGTTCCGCAAGCTTATGCGCGTTTGGTGCGGTCTTGCCGTCACTCCCCTGGCGGGACACGGGGTCTGAATTCAACTGCAAATGGGCCCTTGAATTTTTTTCTCCATCTCCCCCTCATCTTTTGCGGCTTGACTTTCACCGTTTCTTGAAGCTGGGCAAGCACCTAGCCTTCTTTTCTGCTACGCCTTCTCAACATTCAAATGGAGACCAGCTGTCTTCCAGCCTACCGTTCATCGCACCTTTTAAGATTCCATCCTTACGCGAGAGTGAAATCATCAACTCGTGAGAGGATTGCGGTGGGATACTTTTACCTCCATTTCCGTTGCTGGGAAATACTCACCACGTGTCTGTCGAATAGGCCTTAGCTCGAGAAGATGAGCCCTATGAACTACTTCAGATGAACTCCCTACATCGGGTGAGCTTTCAGTTTGAATGTTCAATGATCTCTAAACAGACGACGGATTTAGGATAGTGACATGTCATTTACGCTAAAGGAAGCTATTCACGGGGTTGACGCTCATATCCAGTTGCATCAGCGACACTCGAGCGTGTCTTCTCCCGCTATCGTAAGAGACTACCCTGTTGTCATTAACGCGCGCTAAACTCACCCCTGCCAATAGGACCTTGCATCCTTACTTGCGAAAAAGTTGTCTTTACAAGATGACTAGTAGTTGCGGCTGCTCAGTGGTGCCCCAAAATTGCTCGAGTTGTGATGCACACGAAGCTCTGGATACATTCCCCCATGTACAGCCTTTCTATGTAAATTAATACTTAACACTCGGAACAATACCAAGCAAACATTAGTATCTTGAGATGTGGTACATGCTACGGCTATTAACTGTTTTCACTACTCTCTCCGCTAAACGATAAATTTCCAAGATCTCCGAGAAGCAACTGCGGTGCAACTGATACTTGACTGTCACATCTGGGAGTGTTGGTATGTAAATATTCGGTACAGCAGGCAAAAGTGTCAATGGGTCGGGATCCATAAGTTCCCGGAGCGCCCTAGTATATCATTCCGCATCCTAGAATGGTCGTGAATACCCTCTGCGAGTATTATGTCGTGCAGAGCTGATTTGATGTGGCCCGACGTGTCGGAGATGATCAAAAGCATCAAAAAAGCACGGTCGAGCGTGTAATACGCATGAAGTAGCTGTGACGTGGCGTGACGATCATTGCGTTTGACCTCGTCGTCGGCCGATCTGCTTCCGGAGCCGCTGAACCCATGCATACGCTCAAGAGCACGGTTGGGCGCATCTTCACGATTGATATGGAATTGCGGTAGTGCCTCGCGACCAATCTTGCCTGTGAGGTACTCCCATAACAATGGTGTCACTTTTCGCAGATCGGTCGTCGAAGCTCACCTTGATGATGGGATCAAGTAAAGTGGCGCTCCGCGCCTCTTTCGCGTAAGTAATTAGACCCCCGCATGTGTCCAGCAGAGGGGCAACTTGTTTTTGGGAGCTTTAACTTGGCTTGCCGCGGCACTGAGACCTCTGCGCATAGATGAACTCATGAAGGACGGTTTAATCCACCTTTAGACGCGAACATTGGATTCCGAGAATAATATACGGTGCCGCTCGCGAGTCAACGGATCGATTGTAAAGAGAGTTGTGTTATACGATGCGTTTGGGAGAATTTTGTTACGTGGCTGCACAAACGTTTGACTCGGATCGTGTCAATCATGCATTCTATCCGGCGAAACCCGAGTGATCAGTCCTGCAGTCGTTCATAGGAAGCCCTCACTTACGTGCGATAGGCTTCGTGGCACAAGACGGAGCAGACTTGGCCTTAAGCTCAGAGTATCTCGAGGAGTGCCTTCATGTCAGCATCCACCACGATCAGCAAAACAAATGGCATGAAAGGTGAGGGAACTACCTTGGCATCTCTTCCAATTTCTCTGAGGAGACTCATCAGGAAAGTTTGAGCAAGAAGTGATTGAATTGCTGGGATCCAACTTGAATGCCGCGGCCAAAGGTGAGGATGTGACCGCCCGCTTTTGGAAGGCGACTCATCCCGGGCCACCGTGACAGTCCACACTGGGTCATTGTCGATCTCTGAAGTTCGGGCTCAGAGACATGGAAGAAAGCCCGCAAAATACTAACGAGAAATGTCTCCCAAACAACCAAGGAGATCCCATGGTTTCCCGAGCCCAGTACTACTTTCCTATGAAATCTCCGGATTGGCTTAGCGTCGTCAACCAAAAAGGCACTAGGCTACTAGCTTCAACATCCTTTTTAACATTTGTCGTACCTCCCACCACGCCCTGCACCAACGTCATCTTACGATCCTTGTTTCAGGTTTGATCCAATCATATTGATGTGGAAGTTGATGCTGGATTGGATACTGACCGTCATCATTTCTTCTGGTATAACTCGGGACCGTAGCCACTCCTTACCAAAGTATGTCAGTGACTGGACTTGGTAATATGTGACTCAGTAATGCTGACTCTCCATGTAAAGGCCCGACAACTACGAGTTCGTTCCCACCTGTGCGAAAGGCGCCGTTCTCGTCCTCCTGCCAGCATGGCGCGACATACTATGACCTTCTTGAGTCTGTGAACCCACAAAGCATCCAGTTAGTACGACAGGAGAGTACTGAAGGCGGTAGCGCCTCTGGTCGATACTGAGGTGTAATACTTGGCCCATCGAATATTGTGATGATCCTGCCAGCAATCGCAATGGAAGCTCCAATTAGACGGTTTACAACAGTGGGTTCAAGATTGCAGTTAGAGAAGATGTACTCCGATGATAGGCTCAGGGACCAGTGTCAGTCGATACCTGTTGAACAAAGTTTGTGCCCCGGTTCATCAAGCGAAAAATGATGATGCTCTTTTGACCAGAACCCTGATGCACTGGTGGTCAATAGATGGTTATGATTGGGGCGGTTCGTTGTCGTGTGTTGGTATTCGTTCGTGTTCGACTCCGGCCCAAAGCTGACACAAGAGGGCCCCATTCAAGAACGCTTCGAATGATTGTTATCGCCGGGGGATTACCCGGTGGTCGTGCAACCCGAACATGGTAAGCATTCAATATTGTGCTCAAGTGTCCTCGCTGATTCTTGCTAACTTAGGTGCCGTATACTTGCAACATACTAGTAACAGGTAGGTCCAACCCCGGCAACAATCTATAAAGACTTGGATCGCTTACGGGGGTGCTCAATGACGACGCTCGCTGTAAGTTCACATTTTGGTGTATTGCCGAATACTGAATCTTCATCAAGGGAAGGGGACTCGTCTTCTAGTTCCTTCGTTACTATGGAACGACGGAGACTCTCAGCCGCCTGGAAGCTGGGGCTTGGGGCAACGAGGTAGGCCAAATTACGATTGGAAACACCACCCCCACAGCTAACGACCCCTTGTTAGCTGGCTTGGGAAGTGTCTTTAGAGCTCGCAGAACGAACGGGCCCAAGGCATGACGCTCTCCTCTTCCTACTACAACAATCCAACACAAGAAAACCTCAGCATTTCTATCCGACACTTTAGGGCACGCCCTGGAGATCTATCCTTCTGATCATGGATGCCGTGCCACTGTGCTATACAACCTGGCCTTGATTCCAAATCAGCGGGACATATGTCAGCCCCGAAACATCCATTTTCGCTATATTGGGAAGCACTCGACGTGTGCCATCTTGGTGATCCAGATCGTCTAGCCCTTGTGTATCTCTATGACAAGGATGCGAAGAATTTGTTGCAGTCGAAGTCGGAAAGCTCATCGCGGGAGTTTGGGACGCGTGTTCCTTAGGTAGCCACCAACACCGAGCTGCAGAGCTTGTCCTTGAAACGTGCGCCAGATGTAGAGTCATCATCAACAACACTCGTTCAGTCGATCTCGACGAGCCCATCTCGGAGTTGGATTTGGCTGCCCATTTGACTACTTTGACAGACCACAGACATTGTTGAGACGATATGAGCTGCACAGCGAACTCAGTGACCTGCAAAGGTTGATCGTGGTCCACGAAGAGGCTATACAATCACCACCCCCCAGTCATCCCGAACGTCCCAGGATGCTCTCTTTGGCCGTTCGCGATATTGCAAACCTCGACAGATCTGCGTCTGTGAGAGAGGCAGCGTTGCAAACGGGCGCCACAGAGCCACGCCGGCAGGCCCTGGATCCCCATCCGCCTCCGAGGCGAGGTATTGCGCTCAATCGCTTCGAATAGGTCGGCGACCTCGACGGTCGTGGACAGCTGCTCGTCACGTCGGCGGAGGCGACGCCAGACAGCCATCCCAACCCGCCCGGCACACTCGCGCGCTTGGGGCATGCATACTTGCAGGGTGTCCTTGGTGAAATGGGTTGAACGTGTGGACGGCCCCGGTACCCTCAACAAGTGGAACGTCATTTTGAAGGAAGCGACGCGCGCCTCACGATCAATGGACATCCGGTGGAAGAGCTGCGCTGTAAAGCACGCACGATGTGTACTACAAGGAGAGCCGCACGTCCGCCATGTATAATACACTTTGTCATACCCTACACACGAATATGATCTAGGCAGCCCCTTGGGTAGCAAGACACTCGTTCTCACTTTTCCAAGGAAGATGATCCCAAAGATTGTCGGTCGGTAAACCTGCTCATTACGCGTGCGTAGAACTACCTACTCCAGACAATACCAAATGCTAATCAAAATAGTGCGCGTCCAGTGAAAAAAAGTACGCTAGTCAACCAAAAACAGGGACCAGGGGACGAAGAGAGAAGAGGGTGACAATCGAATAATAAACAAAGAACCAACACCCAACGCACGACGCTCATCGCTTCGGCTTGACCTTGCCCCTCGGCTGCTTGCTCGACCCCGCCCTCATCATCGTTGTCGTCGTCGTCTTTGCCTTTTTAGGTTTGCTCGCCGAGATGAGCTTGTCCGCGCTAATGTCGTCGTCGTCCCCTTTTTTAACCTCGTCGTCCGACGCGTCTGGTACCTCGTCATCGACCTAGAGCAGCATCTCAGTCGTCGTCTCACAGCAAAAAAAAGAGGGACAACGTACATCAAAGGCCTCTTCGAGATCAGGCGCAGGCCCACCCATCAATTTCTTTGGCGCCTTGCCCAAATCCGTCGCTTTATAAAACGGAATGGGATGCTCGCTCGCATTATACCTGTCCCACAACCCCGCATGAGCGACGACGCGTCAGAGAAAATCAAAGACGCACTTTTTCGTAAACGCCGTCTTGGTCGCCGCGGAAACCTTTTTCAACACGGCTTCGTCCTTGTTCTGGTCAACACCGAGCTCGACAATCGTATCCCAGTCTTCGCGGGAGAGATAATACTCGTCCATGCGCTCAATCACTTGATCGACGGCCGACTACAATGATATCATCAACAACGCGAAATCAGCGCCCAAGCAAACAGCACTCACGGAGCCATCGTCTACAAGCGGTTTCACGATACAAGGGAACAGCGCTGGCAGATACGACTGTCGTATCTCTGTCTTGTCACCCGATACCTTCAGACGCATGTGGATCTGGACCTCCCCAAGCTGACGATTCAGTTTTCCTTGTTTCGAGTTCTGACCGAGCCATCTTGGAATCGTTTGCGCATGAGCGACGAGGGACGGTTTATTGGAGCAACGACATACTGTGGAAAGGCCATCTGGTTGGCTCCACCCCAACTCATGCCACTCCCATACAAAAAGGAAGCAGGTCGCACAGTCGAACACACGGCGTGCAATGGCATCAAACTCCAATGTTGTTCCGACCTACAAATGCAGGATGAACCGTCATCTAGATTCACCATACATAGTACGAACCCATGGATGAGTGCATCGACGAGGTCGGCATCAGCTATGGAGGATGCTGCCTTGTCCATTAATTTGAGATGCTTCAATGCTTTCGGTGGACCACTCAAATCTCTTATCTTGGCGGGCTCCGTCTTGAGGTAATTTTCCTGTGTTTGATGGCATGTGAGGTGGCTACCATGGGACTGGGATCGAAACCCACCTGGATAAACAACGGGACAAACGAATGGTCATGGAAATACATTTCCATCTTGTCCCCAAGGGTTTCTCTCGCGGTATGGGAGAACATGTACGGTCCAAGCATCTTGTTCGTGACATCAAAGGGTGTCAGAATGGTATTTTTCTCGTTCATCTTGGCTCTGCACCAAGTGTCAACGTGGAGCGCCGCGAGAAAACGCATAGAGAACGCACAATTCCTTGCCTTCATCAAACGACATGGTATCGCTGGATAGCCGCCAAGTTGAGAGCATATTCAATACTTGTCGAATATCCGACTGGGACCCGGCAATGAGCTGATCGACGACGTTTGCCGGGATTTTCATCTTCTCTCTGGGGAAGTAGCGTCAAGTATACATCTTGGCGAAGACAAAGCACGTACTTGAATATGATGCTAAGGATGCGTGAACGGATTGCGTTCGCCTCGGGTCTGAATGCGGTATGAATGGAAAGAACAATGTCCTGTCGCACAACATACCTCTTGAACGGAAGATTATACGTGTTACCCTTGATGGGTTTCAGCTTCTGCGCTCCACCATCGTTGGCTATGCAAATAATCGGAATCTAGAACGCGATATTGGTTGGTTCTCTTCAGGATATGGGATAAATACGTGCCTTTGTCTTTTTGATCAGGGCGTTCAAAGCACCGACGCCTCCCCGATCTCCCGCAGACATGCCATCGACTTCGTCCATGATGAGACACGTCTTGTCAGTGATGGTGACACCGAGCGCGTTCGTCGCCTAGCGTACCAGTCGTTTAGCTTCGTCCCCACCCTCAAAAGACGCGTACCTCTTTTCCGCCCATCCACCCATCTAACGACGTATTATTGATGTTCATACCGCTCTGGGGAAAAGATATTAGAACACACATTGGCCGCGTCCGACAAGCACACCTCGACGAGCTTCTTGCTCCGCGCATCGCTCGCATTGAGCTCGATCGGCGTAAACCCCTCCAATTTCGCACACAAGTGTGCACTCGTCGTCTTTCCAATCCCAGGTGGACCAGAAACAAGGA
>JBBPRA010000243.1:0-37267 GCA_038092775.1 Boletus rubescentipes | reverse complement strand
TGCCTTGCCCGACATGCAACTACTGGACCTGTAGGCATCTAAGCACCAAGATGGACATAAAGAATCCGTTGATCGAATGGTATATTCACCGATCTCATCGTCTTGTTCAGCGCGAACGCTGCCCGGGTATGATCCAGACGACCCGACTCGTCTACCATATCCTTGTAAAACCTCGACGTGACCTCGCTCGTCTCACTGTCGTCCACCGCCCACATCGTTCCAATTACAGAACGATACCCAACGAACTGCATCGCCGACGCGAGGTGGATCACCTCGTCTGGGCTCTCTTCGTCTCCAACCATTGTGTGACATGCAGAGAGATACGCAAATTCGGGGTTCTTCAAATTGCACCCGATGATCCGTTGGATGGTAAAATGTCCATCATGCAGAGCGAACGCGGACTGGAATGGGTCTTTCCGATCTGGGAGGCCATGACAAGCGAGATGAACCCATTCATTCTTTCCCAGCTCTTCAACTATCCTAGGGATGCAAGATTCTTCGCCCTCTATACGCGTGAATGTGGCGAACCCATCGACGAGCTGACCAATGTTGGCCAGTTCCGCACCTACGGAAAGGAGTTCGCTCTCACCAACGGCTGTAGCTTGACCAATGGCGATGAAACGCTTCCGTTCAAGTACGAAATCTGATGGATTGCAACGTCGAGCACGAATGAGGGCGGTCAGGGTTGGGGTGTAGGACGAGATGTAAAGAGTAGGGAGATTCCGCTGGCCCTTCCTATATGGACCAGCAGCGTGCAAGGGAAGGGTAGAGAACTCGGCGGTGGGACACCACCAGATGCGTGACCCCAATGGATGGATCGTCTGAAGGACATCAACGATGGGGGAAACAATTTGATCCCATAGTTTGCGTAAGAAGGACGCGAGTTGTCTCGTCATGTCTACTCCCGTCGCGCGCGCAGTCAAGATATGGAGCTCTATTGATAGATCTCGAACACTGTCCTGACTAGTCGCCAACGGAATATGGATTGGGTCGCGATCGAGTAAGACGACGAGCCCATCACAGCTATACTGGCTTGCATTCACGATGATGACGGGTCCCTCACTAGCCGCGAGTTGAAGATCCGGAAAGAGGGGGGGAAGAAGGAAGCGGGAAAGACCAGGGAGCTCACGAATATGAGCAACGACTGTTTGCATTTCAAGGTTGAGATGGCATACCCGCTCGTGCTCATCCGTATTAGGTGAGTTGATGGCACTGTGAACGAGCGAGGCCAACCGCGTGAACTCATCTGCCAATGTCTTCCCTGCTGGGCTAGCTGATATAACATCTTCGAGTGGGGAATGGAGTCGAGTAAGCTGACTCCAGAAGACACCTCGGCCTTGTTCGAGAAGCTCGACTGCACGCGCGGGAGCACGCTCACGAACACATGCTGAGAATGCGTCTACTGCGAGCAACGACGTGCGTTCTTTGAAGATGACAAGGTGCTGCGGCAATGACGGCAGAGCGGCGAAATGTTGAGCGAGAAACCGAAGGGCTGTTTCGTATGCAAGAAGTATGGTGGGATGTTTGAAATCTTCAGCTGCACGGATCCATGACCTAGCAGCAGAAAGATCACTTGAAGAGACAGTTTGGGTCATATGTGCCAGATGAGCGTAGAGACCGAACAGCTCCTCCTGATCTTGTAGCTGCTTGGACCGTGTAAATCGACTGCGGAGGTAGCTTGCCAGGTTGTTCAAAGGCAACGACCGATTGGGGTGTCCTTGTGGGGAAAGGGTGAGGGCTTCTCGGTTGAGGACAATGGCTTCATCGAGATCCTGCACTGCCCCGAGCTGACTGTACCGAGTGCCGAGATGAGCTGCGAGGTTGACCAAAGACATTAACCGACGAGGGTGACCTTGCGGGCGAAGACTGAGGGCTTCTCTGTTGAGGATAATGGCTTCATCGAGATCCTGCATTGTCCCGAGCTGATCGTAACGAGTGCCGAGATGAGCTGCGAGGTTGTTCAAAGGCAACGACCGATTGGGGTGTTCTTGTGGGCAAAGGGTGAGGGCTTCTCGGTCGAGGACAATGGCTTCATCGAGATCCTGCACCGTCCCAAGCTTACTGTACCGAGTGCCAAGGTGAGCTGCGAGGTTGTTCAAAGACATTGACCGACCAGGGTGACCTTGTGGGCAAAGACTGAGGGCTTCTCGGACAAGGATAATGGCTTCATTGAGATCCTGCACTGTCCCGAGCTGACTGTACCGAGTGGAGAGATGAGCTGCAAGGTTGTGCAAAGACATTGAACGATCAGGGTGACCCTGCGGGAAAAAAATGAGGGCTTCTCGGTTGAGGATAATGGCTTCATCGAGATCCTGCATTGTTCCAAGCTGGTCGTACCGAGTGGATGAATGAGATGCAAGGTTGTTTAAAGACATTGACCGATGAGGGTGACCTTGCGGGCAAAGACTGAGGGCTTCTCGGACAAGGATAATGCCTTCATTGAGATCCTGCACTGTCCCCAGCTGATTGTACCGAGTGGAGAGATGAGATGCAAGGTTGACCAAAGCCGCTGACCGATGAGGGTGACCTTGCGGGCAAAGGGCGAGGGTATCTCGGCCGAGGATAATGGCCTCGTCGAGATCTTGCACTGTCCCCAGCTGATTGTACCGAGTAGAGAGATGACGTGCGAGGTTGTTCAAAGAGATGAACCGCTGAGGGTGACCTTGCGGGCAAAGACTGAGGGCTTCTCGGTCGAGGATAATGGCTTCACTGAGATCCTGCACTGTCCCCAGCTGATTGTACCGAGTGCCGAGAATATGTGCGAGGTTGATCAAAGGCGACGGCCGATGAGGGTGACCTTGTGGGCAAAGACTGAGGGCTTCTCGGACAAGGATAATGGCTTCATCGAGATCCTGCACTGTCCCCAGCTGATTGTACCGAGTGCCGAGAATATGTGCGAGGTTGTTCAAAGACATTGACCGACCAGGGTGACCTTGTGGGCACAGACTGAGGGCTTCTCGGACAAGGATAATGGCTTCATCGAGATCCTGCACCGTCCCAAGCTGACTGTACCGAGTGGCGAGAAGAGGTGGGAGGTTGGTCAAAGGCAACGACCGATCAGGGTGACCTTGTGGGCAAAGACTGAGGGCTTCTCGGACAAGGATAATGGCTTCCTCAAGATCTTGCACCATCCCGAGCTGATTGTATCGAATGCCAAGACGACCTGCGAGGTTAGTCAAAGACATTGACCGATCAGGGTGACCTTGCGGTAAAAGGGTGAGGGCTTCTCGGTCAAGGACAATGGCCTCCTCCAAGTCCCTCATCGTTCCAAGCTGGTCATAACGATAACTGAGATGAAGGGCAAGCACCATCAACGAGTCAGCTCGTTTAAGATGGCCGGATGGACACAGTTCCAGCGCTTGACGATCCAGGTTGATCGCCTCGTCGATGTATCCGGTTCCTTCTCCTTGTGTAAACTTGGCGGACAGAGAATCTGCCCGTGAATGCAATTGTTTCACTGGTAGGTGCGTCATTTTACTGCCCTGAAGGCCGGCAGAAACAGACACGTACCTTCTGGCGTCATGCTGGTTCACCAAACTCGAGGCAGCACGGTGGTTTGAGAAAAGGCACTCTGTCAGACAAAAATTAATTAATTCGCGCGCAGCGCGAAGGAAAAAAAGACTTACACTGGGTTCGGAAGGTTGTTTTCTCGTATCTCAACCTGCTGAACAGCAGTATATCTCCTTCTGAGCGATGGGAATATCATTCCAAAAAAGGTAACTCCACTTAAGTGGGATTTAAACTCCGATAAGTCTTACTACCCCACCAGGAATACACGGACTGCCTGAGAAAACGCTGGTAAACACTTCGACCACGTGATCGTCATCTTTGTCGATCGCTCTAAGGAGATCCCTGTAAGACCAAATTCCCTTACAACACACATGCAACGAAATAGCAATGCAAGTATAAAAAAAACCCTCCAAAACAACCCACACCCTCACTCAAACTCAATCCCATCCATGTTCACCACCCCATTTGTCGCACTCTCCAATAACACCAACCCCTCTTCCTCCAACCGCTTCTTCCTGCTCGGACTCCCCACTGCCAGCCCCCTATCGGTCTTTGCGCACTTGACCAACGCCACATCCACCTCAGTGACATCGTCGTCTGGTACAGATCGTTTCCGCGAGGATGCCGCCGGCGGTGTTGATGGTCGCGGTCTTAACGGTGACCTTGGCAACGCCGTCGGCAATAGCCACGCTGGCTCCATCGGATGATCCGGCCTGTCCCCCGTCATCAAAAAAAGTACCCACAAACACACAAACCTACTCACAGAAGATACGCTGCCACACCCGTCATCCCCCATGCCCCCGCCTCCTCGACAAGGGTGGCACACTCACTCGAGACACTCCGAGACTCGCCAACGTTTGTGCGTCATTGTCATCCCCGTCCAGATCGCTCTTGCCCTCGTACATGCTCGCATCGCACTTGCCCGTCCCCCGTCCCCGCCCACCCATCTCCCCAAATCCCTTTGACAAGCTCATCGAGCGTCACACGCCTCGGATCGCACCATACCTTGGTATACGTGTCCTACAGATACCGCATGCTGGGTTCGTGGGACATAGACTGATGGTGCTGAGCTGGACGGCAAATTTGAATTATACACGCATGTTCTTGGGTGCCATGTACGACTTGCGCGAGAGGTGGAGTGTTCAAAGGAGGATGAGGCCGGATATAATGGCGTTGGTTGTGGCGATGGCGAGGAAGATGTCATTTCTGTGCGTGTCAATGGCGCGTGAGGTCTACGGTGGAGAGAACACCTTTGATTTCTTAGCGCGTCTTGCGCTCAATGTAGTAGGCGGCGGTGGCGAAATCAAGCGTGTCATCGTTATCCTTGTCAAACGAAATGGTGTCTTTGCCACCACGCACACGCGACGCTCAATGGTTCATACTGGACATTTTGCGTTAAACATCGGTACATGATTTAAGATGAGGGTTACCTTGGTACGTAAAGGGCGGAACAGAAACTGTCTGTTGAGGTTGGAGAGGTCCATGGTATCCAAGACGACCTCTTCGACTCTTACGCAAACCATGAGCCCGGTGTTGGTGGTAGAGGCCGCAAAGGCAGTGAGGTACTCCTGGCGGGTGGGACTGAGCAGAGTGCAGGGCAAGCCCGTGCAGATGTTTGGAAAGTGAGTTAGTTTGGCGCTCTGCGTCGAGGGCGAGTTGGTCGCGCGCTCCGAGTTTAATATTCATTCCAACTAGACAGACTACGTTGGAGCACCACATTCCTGGCAGGTTCTCAGTGTTTCGCTGGTTTGCCAGCGCTGGATCGCCGGGTTCGACTGAGTCCCAAGATTCGTCACATGAAAACGTCTCCCTGTGAATGATTGTTGGTGTGTATGAACAGGTTCCTGGCAGTACCATTGCAGTGTATCTGAACCGCCGTCAGCAACATCAATGGCAATCGTCCCTGCTCACCATTCGAGTCTGTCGGGCGAGTCGTTTAGATGACGATTCCGAGTGGTGTTTGCAAACCGCACAGGATTGTGTGGTGTATTAGCTGATCGATCGATACGGTCGCAGCATGAGACATCCGGCTCACCAGGTAACAAAAACAACTCGCCCTCTTCGACTCCGATATCCCTAAATGTCTCTCCATCAACTACCTTTAACAACTTCCCCCTTTGTACTGGTAGAACCACTCCTATGGGCGATGCGCCATGGCCGACGAGGGACCTTGGTCTCGTTGACGTGATAGTCGTTGCGTTCGTTGGGACCTCCTACCGCCATGACCACAAAGTCCTTTTCTCGGTACAGACAAAAGTTGTTCACTGGGAGTTTGAGGAGGTGTGCATGTTCATTAAGCCACTTGGGGAAGTTGATGGGTGAGGTCAAGAGCCTCGGCTACGTTCAACTCCGATGGTTAGTCGGAAAATTGGGCATAAAACAAGGCTCCCCACACCAGAAACTAGCAAGATTCACTAAAGAGTCTTGTGCCGTCCAACCCGAATAGCCTCGAGTGTTTGCAAGTGACCAAGATCAGCAAAGGGCAGCGAGCATCATCCACGGCGTCATACTCGTCATGGTGCGCCACTAAATTTTCCTCGCCTCCTTTTCACTTCGACGGCCCTCCTCACAACAAATAAAAGCAGATAAACGTCCCTGATATAACGAGCCCACACACCATTTGATCCAGCGGGCATCTACAGAAACGCGGCACAAGAAAGCGCCACACTTACACACCGACGACTCTCTCGTCCGAGCTCAGCTACCCCTCCCACCCTCTATTCGATTACGACCCCCCGGAATCCCCCTCGCACAAATTCCAATGTGCGTGAGACTTTCACTGGCCCCGCGACCACTCCGCCAGAAAGGCCGTGTACCAAGAGTTCAAGGACGCCCTTGTACAACAGTCACGGTACCGACGGAACGATCTTTGAGAGTGGCAGAAACTGTGTCGACATGGATCTAATCCTGAATGGTTTAGAGGCTTGTCGAAAGGTAAGCCCATTCCCCTCCTGTCATGTTTTATGTTCGCGTTCCTGATGGGTACACTCCCGAGCGATCCATGGATGCGCGTTAGCCTCGTCGACTTCGTCGACAGCTATCTCCTCTGGGCCTGCCACTACGTTCGCGTCTTCTCCTCCGACACGACCTCGTCGACTACACCCGCCACACAGGAAACTATTTTCCTTTCCCAAAGAAAGCACCCACGAGGCGGCCTTTTGCGTTTTCTCTTCCGATACGTTCTCGACTCTGAGATGTAGGTGCGCCTGTCATGCCGTGCCGCGGAACCTGCCAGTGATCTTGATCTTCTCTGACCCTGTGGATCTCTTGCTCATTCCTCATAGATTGTGATGGACGATATCAAGCTTACCCGTGGCAAACTCGAGGACCCCTACGCTGCCTATGTCCAACATGCCGACTCATCATGTTGCTCCAAGGGCCTGAAGACCGGCTCTACAGCCTCTACTTGGAAGAAGGCGATGACGCCACCCATCCACCGTTGCCTGCCTTGGCACACTTGAAGTAATTGGCGGCCCCATCGTCGTGGACTAGTCAAGCCATTGCCGAACTCCGGACGCTCGATGCCTATCTCGTGCAAGCGGAGGTTTCGTGTGTGTGCCACTCATGGTTCCTGTTTTCCGGCCTGTCCGATTTTCAACCACTCTATCCAAATTGGTATGATAGTACCAGTCACACCACAGGTTCTGGATTTCCAAAGACTCGCTGGATGGATGAGATAAAACGGAGCGAGATTGTGGGGCGAGCAGTTCTCATAATCTTTCGAGTGGGCATCGCGCGTAACACGCGTAAAAGTATGTACTTAGCCGCTCATACCCATTTTATTGTATTGTCTACCTCTTATCCAATCCCCGAATGTGTGATTTCCCTACCACTCACGAGCCGTCGAGTCGCGACATCTGTGTCGTATGCATCCAGTGCATTGCACACGTACGGAAGACACCTCCGCGGTCGATTGATCTCGGATCAGTACCACTGCATCGTCACATCGATGTGCCCAAAGAACAAAGATCAAGGATCCAAACGCCCCACAAAGAGACCACCTGGTTGACAACTGACTGCCCGTCATTCAAGCACACGACGTATCCTGCGCTCTCATCAGCTGTTATCACAGTCCACTATTTGTCAATGAGACCATCGATGAGTCACAGGGTAAGAGATCATACCTCTGCAAAGACGGGGTCGAAAACGTCAACCTGGCTCGCAAACTTGAACGCGCGCAGATCGCGTATGAGTGCGTCTACGAGGCCCGGGAGGACTGCCGACTCGGCGCCCTCCATGGGAGGAGCAATCTGGGGAATTCAATGGCGCCGTGCTGGGGCTCGTGTCCTGTGATGGTACATCAGATGGAGAACTGGCGACGCACGAAGGGAACATGCGATGCGCTCGACTTGCAAGGCATAATCCCTAGCGATATGTCAGGTAAGCGGGGATGGGGGTTGAAGGCCGCTTACATGCACGCCCGAGAGACGCACCGAGGGACGCGGCGATGGTCGAGGGACCGTTGCGGGGCTCAGACCGCGGAACGACAAAAGGCTGAAGATTCATCTAGTTCATGAAATCGCTCTGCAAGCTCGAACATGACTTACAGGTTTAGATGTCCGGGATTGATTGTGTTGTCCGCCATTTTTGTGCGTGTGTCAATGGCGCATAAAGTCTACAGCGTGTCTTGCACTCGACGGAATTTGGAGGCGGCGCTGACGAAATTGAGTGTCCCGTCAACGTCCTTGTAAAACGAAATGACATCTTCGCCAGCACCCACACACGACGCTACCTCCTTCACCGCCTCGTCTGATTCCGTACCACCGTCTTCGTCCCCTCCAAATAACTGTCTTCTCCCAGATGAGTAAATGTAAGCTTGCGTACACATGGATGCACAGAAGAAGATAATATTTGGCCCATACGATACAGCATACAGGTTGCGATGGGGTCGATCGGATGGTGCACACAGGAAACGAGTTTTGAGTCGGCTTTGGTATACAATTGAAACACTGTCAAGAGAGTCAAGGGGTCGGAGAGATAAACACATCTTGAGCAGCGGCTGCACTTGACCGAGATACCCAGCCGTACCCGACTCGACGAGCGGTATACCTCCGCCATGCACATCTTGTTGACGTGTCGAGTTGTCGACGCATATCTAACTCGCAGCGTCACGTAGCGCTGGGAGAGTTGAAAGGCGGATCGACCCACTGAGGTTGTTGAGGGTGTTGAGGACAATTTTAAAGGATTGGAACCAGCCGACGCTGAGGTGGGTTTCCTTCATATTCGTGTGGATTGGTTGAATGTGCACGTGTGGGTTGAAAGCGCTGGCTGTCTGGGCTGCCACCTGGGGTAGAGATGTGGATAGTGGCTAGGGTGCAGAGTGAGAGGGACCGTAGAAAACACGGGTCGCGCATATCATGGCTTGCTTTGTTTGACGTCCTGTCTATCGAGGTTAGGGAGGTCTCTGGTATCCAAGTCTAGGAGTGTGACCACTGGCAAAGCCTGTCAAGACGACGTTTTTGACTGGTCGCAAAAGAGGTAGGTTTCAACGGTTTCCACTCGCCCCGACCGACAAGACCCTGGTGACGTAGAGTAGACCCGATGTGTTTGTATACGAGCTACCGTGACGATGGGGAGACCGAGGGATGTCTGAGACGGACTACAGATGGACAGATGGAATGGGACGGACAACTCGGTTTTCCGGCCCGAGGGTGGACCCGAAGTCGCCAGGAGAAGCTGCGAGCTGTGAGGATAGGCTGAATAACGAAGCTGCCTCAGAACTGTCGAGCGAGACAGCCACAATGTAACCGCGCACCACAGGGATTTCAATGTTTGCCACCCTACGACCTTGAGTTGAGATGACTCCATCCCGAGTCACAACTTCTCGATCGTGTTTCTCGGTCACCGTCATGCACCAGATATTCACAACCCTCAAGGACTTCTGTAGGGCCGCCCCCATAGCTACTTCATGCGTCCTGCACTGACCAGAGAAAACCAGTCTCTCAATGATTTCTTTTGCTGAGCCCTGAAAAAACGCCAGGCGGACAACCCAGACGACATTTGATACCCCAGATACCAACTGGAATCTCCGAGCAACTCTACAACACCTGACCAATCTCGCGCGCGATCTCCCAACCGAACAGGCACTCTGTCTCGAGACAGAGGAACTGTCCACGGTGATGCGAGTCGCCATAGACTAAGACTTCTACGACATTAGAAGAAGATTATCCGATGCCACGAAAGAGCAGAACAAACGTGTCGAGCTTTATGACACCTGTTATGCATTGGAATCTGGTAGGCTCTTCGTTTTTATGCAAAAAGAGGGACTCGCTGGAGAGATAGATGTATCTCCACCTTCTCTGACGCTCGAGGCAGTCTCTGAGGAATCACAAAGCACCGTCGGCGGTACGACGTGGTATCCCTAGTACGCAATGTTCCAGTTTATACATTCCCAGACTTCAGCAAACTGGTCTTACCTTCGTTGAGGGATCGGGATAGGACCCTGTCAGAAAGACAAGAAATCATCCGAGAGCAGATACAGCCGCTATGGAGGTATAAGTCATACGCTTCGTGATCTTCCCGAGTCTCATTTTCTTGTCATCGTCAGCCAAGAAATGCGACTTCTTTTTAATGTGTTGACCGTGTTTTCCGACATGAAGGACAGGTGGAATAATTGAGACTAGGAATCTTGCGAACGTGTGAATCCCGGTGTGTCCTGCAAACTGTTGCACTGGAAATTGGTGTATGCTTACTGGCATCGCATTTCAGATCATGGCGCACATACGAAAACTGAAGAACCCCCTTGACCGTACAGAAGATATGCCGTTGCAATGGGTCTCCGTGTCATCACCATAGGTGTGTTTCTCATATACATACAATGTCACTTTCTGATGTTCATGCCTGTCCGTAGATGGCGGCGAGGAGAAGCGCAAGTTGTGTCTCTCCCTCGGCGCAGAGAAATGGATCGACTTCAAGGAGAGTGGCGATGCGCTCGTCAAGGATGTTGTCGCTGCGGCTGATGGCCTTGGACCCCAGGCAGCCCTCATCTCGGCCGGCGCGGTCAGTGTTTCTAGATCCCTCACTTGTCCGCAGTCGTAACCCGTCAATATTTGTTCTGTTCTCCTAGGCTGCACCATACGTCCAGGCATGCTACTACATCCGAGCAACAGGGACTTATTGTCTGCGTTGGGGTACCTTCAACACCATTCCGAGCTCCCTTTGAGGTGTTGGTCCGAAAGGTATGATAGTATCTTCATTCGTCTTGCATGCCAGCATGGCTGACGTAGATACTCTATGGGACCAGGAACTCAAGCTGCTCGGGTCCGCGGTCCGGCATGTCCTTTGCTCTGAATGACCCACCCGTGGGTTATGGATCTAAACCACTGACACCCTCTACGTTTATTTATGTACAGGACCCGTCAAGATGCGATTGAGGCGCTGGATATTGCCACAAGACGCAAGGTGACATGTCATTACACCCTCCGACGGTTGGAGGAACTCGAGACGTACACACAAATTCTGTGTCTTTGCTCAGCGTGCTTGTACGGGCTCACGAAACTTGTGGTTTTCCAGCGTGTTTGATGAAATGAAGCGGGGCGAGATTGTGGGACGAGTGATTCTCAAGGTTTGACGCCCTCGTGGTCTGTTGAGGCGTCGTCGTGCGCAAGAGGTAGTATGTGACTGGATTGAATCGAAAGAAAGGTGTACCACTATGTAGTTAGCCGTTGATACTCTGTATTTTCCACCACAGTCACCTAACCCCCAGTTGGCCGACCATGAAACTTTCGCGACCGCCTTGCTTTACTGTACGCATCCCATGCATTGCACACGCACCGTGACGGAAGATGCCCCCGCAGACGATCGATCTCGGATCGATACGCCTATGTCGTCAGATAGATGCGCGTCAAAATGAGAAAAGATAAATCGATGATACATGTACCGATACAAAGAGACCCACCTGATGGATGACCGACTGCCCGTCTTTGAAACATACAACAGAGACGTCTTGCGTTCTTACCAGCTGTCGTGAGATCGATGGGTGATAGAGTACGAGAGTAAACCTCCACAAAGACAGCATCGAAAATGTCGACCCGGCTGGCAAACGTACCCAGATTGCGTACAAGTGCATTCGAGACGGGGGGGCCTCAAGTCGGCGCGCTCGATGAGATGCGCTCGACGTTTGCGCTCTGGGGGGTTCAATGGCCCCACGCGGGGGCTCGTGTCCTGTGCCGGTGCTTCGGGTGGGGAGCAGACGACGCACGAAGGAAACATGATGTTTTTTGCAACACGCTCGAACTGCAAGGCATAGTCCCTAGCGATAAGTCAGGTAGCCGAGACGTGGGTTTAAAGCCGCTTACGTGCAAGTCCGGGAGATCGCGCCGAGGGGCGCGGTGACAGTCGAGAGACCGCTGGGCTTAGACCGTGGAATGACAAAGGGTTGAAGATTCATCTGGTTCATGAAATCGCTCGGGAAGATCGAACATGGCTAATAGATCTAGATTTCCTGGATTCGGAATGGTTAGTATCATCATCCACAGTCGGTTATGAGCGAAAAAAGTCGTACTGCGACATCCGGGTACACTTAGCTCCTCTTTCCCCCGAGTGACTTTGCCTCTGTGTTTGGATGATTAGAGTACCTGATTCTGGGTGGATCATTCGATGAAATCCTCTAATTCTTTGACGAGGAAATCGAGGCAAGACTTTTGCTTGTTTGCTGAACCCTTTCTCATTGTGGTAACTTGAACAAACGGTATCGATGTACTACATCGTTTGGTAGAAAGGCGTGAACGACCGACGTACTTTGGCGCGTTGGCCAGTTCCTCGAGCTTATCTTGAGCCACTACATCTGCTTCAGGCAGGAAATCGAGAATGGTTTCATTGAAATCTACATTCAAGAACGTTGGTCGTTTTGCTCGTCGAAATAAGACATAAAAGGTCACCTTTCATGGCTACGAGCGCGACACCCGCAATATTCCTCGATTCGCAGACTAACGTCTCGAGCCTCTAACAGGAATCTCATTTGAACGGCGGTGTGTGCAGTCGAGCGCTCAAGGGGATAAACCTGACAGAGTGAATGCATGTTCCTGGTATTCGAACTTGGCACTTGCGGACGCAACGTCGCGAACATCTTTGAAACGCGAGTCGAGTGTATGCCCCTCTGAGACGAGCGCCAGGATCTTGGCGGTGAGGCAGTCAGATTGCTTGAACGATAAGGCTGTCTCGGAATGTTCGAGTGACCTGTTTTACTGGATCGTGATGCGTGTAAGAGGTTCAAGAACGGGAACGTACTGCACAAAAGGGGGTCTCTACGGCAGCAAAGTACGGCGGAAGGCTCTCATCCGAAACCATGCGGGTGGAGCCAATGGATAGAGTCAAGTTGGATGAGGGACTCCAACGCGGAAGTTGACTTTGTCGCTGGAATGGACATCGCACGGGGGTCCCGGCTGCCGTGTGGAGGGCTCCTGTTGACCAACATGTTTGGGAGACATACATCCTGCATGAACACGTTTCAAAATGTCGAGGTGTATCTGTATAATGCGACACTTGTGATGGTTGATGCCTACCCTATGATAGACACCATGTGGGCGTCTGAATGAACTAAGTCAATCTATTGCAACTAAGACTTGGAAGCTGAAGAAAATACCGCTTCACTTGGTTTTGCGTTAACAGGTCCTGCCGCTCGTTATACATTGGGATTTTGTTTGCACCCTGTTACGATGCCTAATGTTGTGACGCACAAACAACTTCTTGATCGAGCTTCTTGGTCCGAGACCATCGCGAAAGTCCCCACTAGATTATAACACCCACAACCAGGAACGCGATTCAGATGAAGCGAACCACTAAATGTTCAAACGTCTTGCAGCCCTTCTGAGCCCTGGCAAAACTGCAGTCCAAACGACATTCACCCCAAACACCGACTTGGATTCTCGAGCAACTCCACAGGACCCGACCATTGCCGCTCGCGACCTCCCAACTGAACAGGCGTTTTGTCTCGAGGTAGATCAAGCCTTCTACGACATGGGAAGAAGACCATCTGGTGTAATGAAAGAGCAGAACAGGCGTGTCGATCCTGAGGTTTATGACGCATTGGAAAATCATCTAGTAGGCTCTTCTTTTTTGTAGAGCGAATGGGAGACTCACCGGAAATATAGACGTATCAAAATCTCTTTTGACACTCCAGGGAGTTTTCTGGGAAAGCACGAAGCGCCGTCGGCGGTACGACTTGATATTTCTGGTATGCGACATCCCAGTTGATGCTAGCATTCCTAGACTTTCGCGAACTGGCCTCACCTTCATTGAGGGAGCAGGATTGGACCCGGTCAAAAAAGCGAGAGATCATTCGAGAGCAGATACAGGTAGGTTCTCATGTCATATCGTCTTCCTTGTCCTCACCTCGGTTCAGGACTCCAAGACACGTCGCAATCATCGCGAAAACTATCTCAAGAGTGTGCGTTGTTTCTGCATCTTGTCGAGTCTCTTCCTGACTGATCGACATGTTCGCGGTCCTTACCTTCGGTAGGGCTTTAGATACGTACGTCCAGCCTGCGCTTGTCTGTCGCACTTTTCCCGCTAGGCTCGCATCATGGGCTGCTCGGTGCCCATCCCACCTTTGAATTTCGCTCGCCCCCACAGTGCTTCGGGCCGAAAACCCTCTGGGGCATTTGCCCAACCCCTCGCGCATCCTCACTCCTAGTGTATACATACTACATCACCTGCTCCAGCCCACGGGTCACCATTGCGATCAAACTGCACGGAATGAATGTCAGGCATTCTGCAGTTTGGTTTCTTGAAGCACGGAGGCAGTGTGATCGTAGGTTCTCCCGCATATATACATCTCATATAACCACTCACACGAGCTGGATGGTCCAATGGCGGTCAGCGAATACGAGGCGGTCAAGGCTGAGCACGACTAGGAAAGAGCTTGCCTCTGTCAGATGATGAAACTAGAATCTGCGCTTCATGACTCATGGCCACTCGTCTAAGAAGTGAGAACAAAGCTAGGAATTTTTGCGAGTGTGTGGGCCGCGGTGCGTCCTCAGTACTATCGAGGAACATACTTACCAACATCATGTTTCAGACCACGGCGGACATACGCAAACTAAAGAACTCCAAGGCTTTACCATGGTATGTCATCGATTCTCGGATTCTGCTTGGACCCATGCTCCTACATCCCTAGCAGGACAGGCAGCCATATATTCTGTACCTCCATCCATTGAGACAGCGTCGCTAGGAAAAGACTTTTTATTGCAGACGTCGTCTAGGCGAACGTGATAACATAATTACAGTTTCCGAACCACATCCATGGGGTAGTCCTGTTACTCAAGTACCCATGATGCCCACAGGTCCTGTGCCATTGGAAACGTGGCCCAAGAATCGACCATCTGCAGGTTGCGCACGAGAACAACATATAGTTGCGCCATCAAAAGATCGTGACCGGTGAGACATCATGTAGTATACAAGCGATGTACAGGGGATAGCTAGTGTGCGCAGCGAAATAAATGGTGGTACATGGACGAGGAAGGCTAAATACAGAGGGAAGCATACGACGATACCAAAGGATTGATGGGTTGATCAGTAGAACAGTCAAAGACGATACAATGATCATTGAAATCAAAACCAACGAAGAGAACGAGTCCAAATCAAACAATTTCCAACACCTTCACCTTCACCTTGATATCTTTGGGGTTCGTCTTGTACGGAACCCCCGGGACTATGATCTCGTGCTCAGCAGCGACGCGCTTGTATTGGCCATTCGACTGCCGCGCGAGCAAGAGCCCGTTGAATGGGCGTCCGAGCCGGGCAATCAGCCGCAACGCCAGGGTAAATGGGTCCACCGGAGCCGAAGGCTCAGCACGCAAAGGAGAATCTGGCTCTGCAGCATCATCGGACTTGACCTCGGCCTCGTCGCTCGAGTCCACGACAGAATCATCTTCCTCGTCATCATCCGAGGACCCATCAAGAGGATCACGGAGATCACGAAGCCATGGGTGTACAAAGACGAGTGTCCGCGGATTCTCCAGCGATATCGCGTCCCCCGTCCTAAACTCCACGTTGCCAAGCAATGACACCTCTGCGCGATAAAGGTTTCCCCGACTACCATCTGACTCTTGCGCGACAATATCTGTAACGTTGAATGCAATACATGGAAGTTTTAAGCAACCGTTAGAGAAGGTTGCTCGAGGGAATTGAGTGACTCGATAGTAGAGCGCTAGAGCGTGATGCTGTGAAGTGTCAGGAACCCTATTTTACTTCACATAATCACAGTCACACTCTCACGTACTAACCTTCACTTCACACACACTGTCACTTTAGTTCACGCACACGACCACATGTCTTGTGCATGTCTTGGTCTGTGCACAGACTCTATAGGTATATAAGACAAGTAGCTACCAACCTGTATTTCTTCATCTTTGGAATTGTCATTCATCATTCTCATTAGCTCACTTTGAGTGATTGAGTCTGAGTCCTGATATGAAGACTGAGTATGCAGCTGTTCCACGCATGTGTTAAGGTCGTTGGCCGTCATGGGCGGTGGGCCATATGGTACCTGGCTGTAGACAGCAAGGGAGGCGGGAAGAGCGGAATTGTATGGCATTGATTCTCCAGTCCACGCGATCACGGTTACATCTCCTGTGCGAGCGACGATGTTCTCTAACAGCTGTCTGGGCGCTGTTTTCCCCAAACCGTAGCAAGGCACGATGTCGCTCGAGAACATTCCGATCAAGGAGTATGCGATATCCTCCTCCAGTGTCGCATTGCGGGTCGATGCTAATCGGAGTTTCTCCCGCACTTCCAGAGCCTTCGGCCGGAAGCTGGTAATAATTTCTGGGGCGACTCCCATAGCCTGAGCAAGCTCTTGCTGGATTGCAGGGGATTCCTTGTGGTTGGCGCGCGTGTCGTTCAGATAGAGCTTCCAGTCGCGATTGTAAAATCGGACAACCTTGGACGCGAGAAGTTCCTGTAAAGTCCAAGCACGGGTCATCCATCGGCTCTTCGCGAGGGCGAGGTCACCGAGTTCTGCAGAGGATAGGACATCCGCGAGATAGACGAGTGTTTCCGCCGCTTTTGCATACCAGGTATACATGGCAATGAGGGATCGGCTCAAGATAGCACTGGTTTCCTTGTCGATACAACAGGTATCTGACCAAGCCCATCGATGACCATCATCGCGAGCCGTTGCGCAGAATTGGCGGAGCTTCTGGTTCAGTGGCGATTCGTCCAGTTTCCAGACGGACACCACGACGTTGACGTCCTTGAACGTTGGCTCCTCTCCCTCCCATGTGTGGGAAAACATGATCCACTTAAAATATTTCGCGACAGATCGACGAATGTGCGCACGATCTATTTTCGTGACTGCGGTCTCGGAGATGAGCTTCTTGAATGGTGCTTCCGATTTAAACATTCGAACTCGCTCTTCTCCGTCACATAGTTGGCCCGTCGTGACATCAATGAGAACGAGTGGACAGAGACTGAAGATCTCCTTGATGGCAACATCGATAGCAGCGGTTGTGTCGCACGGAGCTGTATAGTTTCCTCGTAGTCCTGTATAATGTTATGATCCATGTTACCACGATAGTATCAAAAATGCGTACGGCGTATTCCTTGGTCAGGGGAATTCTCGATGATCGACGGCATGTGGAGAATGACATTGATCGCTTCATCATATTCTTCTGCACCATGGAGTGCCGCATACTTCCTTTCATATCCCAAATGCGACGACGGGTCCCGCTTGATCACCTATGGTGAGTTAGCAAGCTACAGTCCAATACGACACAGTGGACACACCTCATTCGCATCCATCAGGGCATCTTGCCACGACCCTTTTGAAGCTCTTACCTTGCTCCGCTTGAGAAGGATGTTTATTGGGTTTGAAGGATCAAGAGATAGAGCAGAGGTGTATCGTGCAATCGCATCGTCGTGCTTCCCAGAGCTGACTGCCGTGTCGCCAAGCGCTTCGAGCTTGTCAATACATTTTCTTTTGAAATCTAGAAGCCCACGTTATCCATGGAAGCCCATATAATTCACGCGTTGGTACCCACCCAAACCCAGTCTTCCGCTTCCTTGTTCGCGCGTATATCCTTGCCAAAGGTATCGATCATCGTAAGAAGTGCATCCCTGGCCTCCTCTATGCGACCAGAATCATAGAGTTCTTCACAATGGCATTGCTGCACTATGATCTGAAATCCGTCGAAGGTCCATCCAAATATCTATTGTAAGAGTGAGCATATATCATATCAGTGTCACCAAAAATAACTTACGAGCGAGATCGTCTCCAGATCAGTGCCAGAATAGGATGAGGCGAGATCCTGTCCTTTCCTGAGCGACTGTACAGCGTGTGCATAGTCACCTTGCATGAGATACATCTTCCCAAGGACCTAGGGTGACATCGTCAAGTGCATGCTGCAGTCTGATGTCACATTAAATACCTGACTATAACAATACACTGTGTCATCGTCCCTCGAGACAAAAATCAGATCATGAACGCGCGAGATCGCGGTGTAGTATTTCCGGGCCACGAATAGGATGATCGCCTAGGTGACAGACGCCGAATTGTATCAGAGACCTGTCATTCAAATGAACCACAAACCTTGATGAGCAATATTAAATCGCTTTCCTTTGGATTACAGTTTCTGAACGCAAGGTCGAATGCCTGCATCGCTTCCTCGGGTTCGCCCATCCCAATTTGTGCGAGAGCCTTGGCAATATAGCCCACGGCTGACGGACAAGTGAGAATAGACTTGACGCGTGGATGAGTGAACAGAAGTACGCCTTGAACGAGGGAATAGAAATTACCTTTTTTGCATCCTCGAACGCTGAGTTCCAATTTTCCGAATGCACTTTAACGAGAGCATTGTGAGCCAGCACGTGATGGATATCACTCGAAGAAGCCGATGGGTTGGGATCAGAGATGAGTGTATCCACGTTGACGGAACTCTCGCGCATCCAGTGTTTGAAATCGCCAATGCCCAGGGATAACCTCAGTTTGTCTTCAGTCACCTCCCTTTTGAGAGCGTCGAGCGCAGACTGCAGATCAGAGTTGTCGCGCTGAAGACGAGTGACGTTGGCATCATAGTTAGCCTTGAGTGTCTCAACTTCCTCCAATTTTTTGGTCAACAGTGTTTCAGCATCCTGCTGTGCGGTTTTCAGAGCTGATTGGAGGTTCGAAATTGTCTGATTTGCTTGAGTAACCGCAGCTTTTTGAGCGTCGAGGGCGGACTGCAGGTTGTAGTTGCCTTGCTGAAAAGTAGTTTGTTGTGCTCTGTATGCATTAAACGCGTGATGTGTGCGGGAGAGTTCTGCCTTCTATCGGAGAACAAGATGTTTGTTTCGGTGTGTGATTCAATCGTAGAAGGTGATCACCCACCGTCTAAACGAGATACAACAAGAGCGACAATGTTTGTGGGACGGCAACGACCGCATGGAGTCGAAGATCACTCACATCCTGAGGAGGATGAAATAAGCCCATCACATGGTCTGTGAGACAGCGGTGTACAATGCACGGAGTCGATGAGCACTCACTGCCTGGATGTGATGTGACAAGTAAAATACCAGCAGTGAGAAGGTTTTCAATGACAGCACGAAATTAACGATGACGTGCAACCTATATGGGCCAAGAAGGAGGATGAACACAGTCTATGAGACGGATGGAGTCTACGATCTCACCTCCTGGAGAGGAAATAACAAGCATAATACAATCAGTGAGAAGCATGTGAAAGCACCGAGTCGACAACCACTCACTCTCTACACAGGATGCGACAAACAGGACGGTATATGAGACGTCTTTTGAGGCGTGCTCATGGTTGGACAATCACTCACGGTCTAGAAAGAATATAACAAAAACAATGCAATCAGATCCAGAGCCAGTGAACAATGAATATGATGACTTACAAACTGGATGCCGCAAAATATGGTGTATGAGATGGGTGTGAAATTAGGGAGTCGACAACCACTCACATCCTTGATAACATGAACATGGGACAAACGGGACAGTCTGTGAGACATGTGGGGGGGCATACATTCCACAACAACTTACTTGCTGAACAGGATATCATGCTGTCGGTGAGAAAGCCCCCAAACCACTGCATTGACGATCGCTTACGATCTAGATGGGGTACGACGATAATAGTACAATTCGTAAACAGTTCTGTGTGCAACGAGTCAGCGATTACTCACAATCTGCATGGGATATGGGCAGGATACAGTCCATGAGATGGTCGTGAATAGACAATGTCCATGATAGCTCACCCCCTGGAGAGTAAGTAACGAGTACAGTACAATCCATGAGAGGGATGTAAAAGCTCGGAGGTGATGATCACTCACTTTCTAAATGAAATGCGGCAGACATGAGACAGCTACGAAAGGATGGAGATGATGATCACTCACGAACTAGATAGGATGGGACAAGCACAGTAGTGAGACAGCAGTGAAAGTACGGATTTGACGATCACTCACTCCCTAGATAGGGTGCGACAACCACGATACGTCGTGAGACGGTTGTGGAAGTATGGATTCAATGATGACTCACAGGCTACATGGAATGCGACAAGCACAATATGTTGTGAGATAGCTGTGAAATCATGGATTTCGACGATCACTCACCTCCTAGATGGATGCAAAAGCAGGATGCGTTGTGAGACAGCTGTGAATGCATGAATTCGACATTCACTCACATCCTAGGTGGGATGCAACAAGCACGTCATAAGATGGCTGTGGAGGCATAAGTTCGATGATCACTCACGAGCTAGATTGCATGTAATGAGGATTATACGTCGTAAGACGGCTGTGAAAGCACGAATTCCGAGTCGACGATCACTCACATACTAGATAGCATACAACAAGCACGATATGTCATGAGATGGCTGTGAAGGCATGGATTTGACGATCACCCACCCGCTAGATGGGATACGACAAGTATGATACATCGTGAGATGGCTGTGGAAACATAGAGATGATGGTCACTCACGGACTAGATGGGATGGGACAAGAATAGTACGTCGTGAGACAGCTGTGAAGGCATGGATATGATGATCACTCACGAACTAGATAGGATGCGACAAGCACGGTAGTGAGACGGTTGTGAAAGCACGAATTTGACGATAACTCACTCCCTAGATTGGGTGCGACAAACATGATGGGTCGTGAGACAGCTGTGAAAGTATAGATTTGACGATAACTCACTCCCTATATGTGATGCAACAAGCAGGATACGTCGTTAGACAGCTGTGAATGATCCAACGATCACTCACCTCCTAGATGAGATGCGACAAGCACGATACGTCATGAGATGGCTGTGAAAACATGGATTCGACGATGACTCACGACCTAGACGAGATGCGACAAGCACGATGCGCCGTGAGATTGCTGTAAAAACAAGGATTCGACGAACACTCACTCTCTACATGGGACGCGACAGGCACGATGCATCATGAGACAGCTATGAATGCATGGATTCGGCGATTACTCACTCCCTATATCGAATGCAACAAGCATAATACATTGTGAGGTAGCTGTGAATGCATGGATTCGACGATGACTCACAGCCTAGAAGAGATGCAACGAGCACGATGAGTCGTAAGCCAGATGTGAAAACATGGATTCCACGATCACCCACAGTCTAGACGAAATGTGACAAGTACGATACGTTATAAGACGGCCATATGCATGGATTCGACTATGACTCACGATCTAGATCGGATGCGACAAGCACAATGCGTCGTGAGACGGCTGCGAAGACATGTGTCCAACGATCACTCACGATCTAGATGGGATGCGACGGGCACGATACTGCATGAGACAGCTGTGAATGCATGGATTCAAAGATCACTCACGAGCTAGATGTGATGCGATGAGTATGATGCATCATGAAACGGCTGTACAAGTATGGATTCCAACACTTACATCCTAGGCGGGATGCGAAAAGTACGGTACGTAGTGAGACGACTGACAGTATGGATTAAATGATCACTCACGGACTAAATAGGATGCGAAAAATACGATACGTCGTGAGACAGCTGTGATGGTATAGATTCGACAAACACTTACTCCCTAGATGGGGTGCGACAAGCACCATACGTCGTGAGACGACCGCGAAACTATTCGACGGTTACTCACATTCTATATTGGATACGACAAGCACAATACGTGGTGAGATGGCTGTGAAGACATGGACTCGATGATCACTCACTCTCTGAACGGGATGGGACAAACATGATGGATGGTGAGACGGCGGTGAATGCATGAATTCGACGATCACTCACTTTCTAGATATGCGACAAGCACAATATGTCGTGAGACGGCCGTGAAAACATGTATCCAATGATCACTCACGACCTAGATGAGATACGACAGGCGCGATACGTCATGAGACAGCCGTAAATATATGAATTCGACGATCACCCACTTTCTACATGTGATATAGAAAGCAAGATATGTCGTGAGACGGCTGTGAAAATGTGGAGGTGATGGTCACTCACAAACTAAATGAGATGCGACAAGCACAATACGTCATGAAACAGCTGTGAAAGCATGATTCGAAAATCACTTACTCCCTAGATTGGATGCGACAAGCACAATACATCGTGAGACGACTGTGAAAGCACCATTCAAGGATCACTCGCCTCCTAGATAGGATGCGGGAAGCAAGATACGCTATAAGACGGCCGTGAAAGCATGGATACTACGATCATTCACCTCCTAGACAGGGTGCGAAAGGACCGATACGTCGTGAGACGGCTGTGGAAGCATGGATTAGACGATCACTCACTTTCTAGATATGCGACAAGCATAATACATCATGAGACAGCGAAGGCATGGATTCGGCGATCACTCACTCCCTGGATGGCATACGACAGACATGATACATCGTGAGACGGCCGTGAAAGCATGGATTCGACGATGACTCACTTTCTACATACATATGTAACGGGCATAATACGTTTTGAGACTATGAAAGCATGGATTCGACGATCGCTCACCCACTAGATGGGATCCGACAAGCGCGATACGTATGAGATGGCTGTGAAAACATGGATTCGACGATGACTCACGACCTAGACGAGATGCGACAAGCACGATGCGTCGTAAGACGGCTGTAAAAATAAGGATCCCACGAACACTCACTCCCTAGATGGGATGCGACAAGCACGATAGCTCGTGAGATGGCCGTAAAAACATGGATTCGATGAACGCTCACAAACTAGATGTGACGCAAGAAGCACGATACTTCATTAGACAGTTATGAAGGCATGAATTCGACGATCACTCACCTCCTAGATAGGATGCGGTAAGCACGATACGTAGTGAGACGGCTGTGAAAGCATGGATTTAACGATCACTCACATGCTGGATGGGATACGATAAGCACAATACGTCATCAGATGGCTGTGAAAAAATGGTGATGGTCACTCACGAACTAAATGGGATCCGACAAGCACGATACGTCGTGAGACGACTGTGAATGCATGATTCGAAGATTACTCACTCCCTAGATGAGATGCGGGAAGCGAGATACGTTATGAGTGCCAGCGAAACCATGGATTCAACCATCACTTACGATCTAGATAGGATGCAATAAGCACAATACGTCATAAGACGGCTGTGAACGCATGCATTTGACGATCACCCACCCACTAGATGGGATGGGACAAGCACGATACTCTTTGAGACGAGTGTGAATGAATGCATTTGACTATCACTCACATACTAGACGGGATGCGGCATGCATGGTGGGTCGTGAGACGGCTGTGAAACTGTTCGACGATTACTCACGTCCTATATTGGGTGTGACAAGCACAATGCGTTATGAGACGGCTGTGAATGTATGGGTTCGACGATCACTCACTTTCTACATGTGACACGGCAAGCACGATGCATCGTGAGACGCATATGAGAGCACATACACAATGATCACTTACTCCCTAGACAATATGCGACAAGCATCGTACAGTCATGATATCGAGCAAGAAACCGACGGCTACTTACATTCTATAGGAGAGAGATTTATAGTCTGAGAGCTGTCAGTGATAGGATGGAGTCAGCGATCACTCACGGCCTACATGGGTGCACCAAGTAAAATAAGGTCCGTGAGAGGGTTGCCATAGTGCATTCGATGAGCACTCACTTTCTTGATTATGTACCAGAAACACAATATACTCTGTGAGACGTCGCTGATAGGGTTCACCAATTACTCACAAACTGCACGATAAGCAGCGTTTGTGAGATGACAGTAAGAGCATGGATTCGAGCACTCACGTCCTAGATGGGGTCCGACAAGTATGGTGTGTTCTGTAAGATGATCCTACCGATACGAGGTTACTCACGTACTAGAGGGGACCCAGCAGTCAGATAGTGAAATCAGCACATAGCCGTTCACTTACTGGGATTGGTTCAGAAGCCTTTCCTGCCCTTGGAGACAGTCAGTCGAGAAGGTCTACGTCGTGGAGATGGAGATGGAGGAAGAGCCGAGTGATCACTGATCGATCGATCGATCAGGTTTTATCATGATGACAGTGACAATGTGACGTGACGCGGCATCGACCACAGACTGCCTTTGGCATCTCGTCCATATATTTGGTAGCCGGCAGTCCGTCTATACCTGATAAGATAGGTACCCCCATCCACGAAATGGTTTATCCGGAACTTTCGCACTCTTCACGCCATCATGCCAAGGGAAATGAAGCCACGGGACCTTCGCCGCAGGTACCAGGTTCTCACCACCTCAATCTAGCTTTGAACTTTCGACCACCCCATGCGAACGTGCAGCACCCCCGTCGTGGTGCTGAGGATCTCTTTCGCATCCATCGCTGGTGTGACTCGCTCACTGCGTCGTCCGCCCTCATTTTCTCAGCTGAGATCTTTTCCATCCCAAGCACCCTTTGGAGTGCTGGTCGGCAAGGTATGATAATACCCCTATTCTCCTTCCATACCAGCACAACTAACATAGATGCTCCGCGGCACTTGAGAGACTGCTGCGGGGCTCGGAACGCGGAACGGGAGAGGGCTGAAAATTCATCTAGTTCATAAGATCGCTCTGCAAGATCGAACATGACTTACAGGTCTAGATTTCCTGGAACAGTTCGTATCATCATCCATGGTCGATTGTTATTGAAAACTTGAATGATCAGTATCAATATGCCATATCGTATTCGCTTTGAGCTGTGAACGCCCGACTCACCTTAGAGGCATTGGCCAGTTCCTTGAGCCTGTCTTGATCCAGTTCGGATAGGAAATTGAGAACTATTTCGTTGAGATCTATATTCCAGGAAGCTAGTCGTGTTTGTCATCGAAATAAGACACAAAAAAAGCTCACCTTTTGCGCGACACCTCCAATGTTCCTCGATTCCCAGACTAATGTCTCGAACCTCTGTAACGGGAATCTCATTTGAACGGCGATGTGTGTAGTCAAGTGCTCAAGGAGACGAACCTAGCACAGAATGAGCACATGATCCCAGTATTCAAACTTGGCGCCTGCGGACGCAACATCACGAACGTCTTTGAAACTGGAGTCGCGCGCCGTTTGCCTCCTGCGAGACAAGCGCCAGAATCTTGACGGCTAGACGGTCAGAGTGGCTGAACGGTAAGCCTGTCTTGGAATCTTCGAGTGGCCTGTTTTATTGGAAGGTGACACGTGTAGAAATGGTGCGTACTTCAGGAATGGGGTCGCTACGACAGCAGAGTATAGAGGAGGGCTCTCACCAGATATGAAGATGAGATCAAGGACTATAGGGGTCGAGTTGGATGAGGGACTCGAACGCGGGAAGCGGGAAGCGGGTTTATGTCGCAGGATAGGAAAGGACACTGTATAAGGGGGTGCCTTGCTGTAACCTCCTTGGTACACATTCCTGCCCGTACTGTGCATTCAAAAATGTTGTGCGTATCTGTATATGTGACGCTGAACCCTACCTTCATCCCACAACAACTGAACCACTGGCATATGTGGTTAGACGCTGTGAAATGAAAACGGTACCTCAGCCTTGATGCTTCCTTGAGGTTTCTGGGCTCGATATTCCAGTGACTGTGAAGAGGAAGAACTCGGGTTGATAGCCGCGAGGTGGGTAGAGTCCATGGACTGTCCGCGCTGGAACTTTTCCTCGCAACTTGAAGGCGAGCAAGTTGGATTGATATGGCCGACATGCTTGCGGCGGGGTTGTTCGTCAGTGACAGGAAGGTACGTGCCTTGGAACGTCGAGATATACCGCCCGGGCAGTGATGCAAGACAGAAGCTTGACCAAACTTGAAATCCAGGTGTCGCGATGTCCTCTAGAGGAAGGTAGGAGCGGACGCGACCTGTCCCGTTCTTTGGAGGACTTCGTCAGGCAGGGAGGATGTGTCACTGTGGATGCCAGAAGGGGAGACCTAAATCGGCGAGCCCGCACCTGAGAAGGTTGTTTCAAACGCCTTTGTAATGGCATTGACTCAGGCTGTTCGTTACTGACAGGAAAGTGCGGGCCTTACAGTGCTAACGTCGAGGCATACTGCCGTGATGCAAGGCAGGAACTCGAGCAGGATCTGGGCATCGGACTCAATGTCCTCTGTTGAGACAAATTGCCGAGCATTCGGGACAGAGTATAGGGGAAGATCCGGTGTGGTATATACCTGAGATGTCAAATACAACACTGGATAGCGTATTGTACAGCAAAATACAGACGTGCACGAACAACGCAAAGCAAGAAAGGTAACAAGGATATACTACAACTAAGCACCGAGATGGACATAAAGAATCCGTTGATCGAATGGTATACTCACCGATCTCATCGTCTTGTTCAGCGCGAACGCTGCCCGGGTGTGATCCAGACGACCCGACTCGTCAACCATATGTTTGTAAAAGCTCGACGTGACCTTGCTCGTCTCACTGTCGTCCACCGCCCACATCGTTCCAATTACAGAACGGTACCCAAGAAATTGCATCGCCGACGCGAGGTGGATCACCTCGTCTGGGCTCTCTTCGTCCCCAACCATTGTGTGACATGCAGAGAGATACGCAAATTCGGGATTCTTCAAATCGCACCCGATGATCCGTTGGATGGTAAAATGTCCATCATGCAGAGCGAACGCGGACTGGAATGGCTGTTTCCGATCTGGGAGACCATGACACGCGAGATGAATCCATTCATTCTTTCCCAGCTCTTCAATCATCCTAGGGATGCAAGATTCTTCGCCGTCTATACGCGTGAATGTGGCGAGCCCGTCGACGAGCTGACCAATGTTGGCCAGTTCCGCACCTACGGAAAGGAGTTCACTCTCACCCACGGCTGTGGCTTGACCAATGGCGATGAAACGTTTCCGTTCCGCTGAGAAATGTGGTGGATTGCGATGTCGAGCACGAATGAGGGCGGTCAGGGTTGGAGTGTAGGACGAGATGTAGAGATCAGGGAGATTCCGCTGGCCCTTCCTATACGGACCAGCAGCGTGCAAGGGAAGGGTAGAGAACTCGGCGGTGGGACACCACCAGATGCGTGACCCCAATGGATGGATCGTCTGGAGGAAATCAACGATGGGGGAAACGATCTGATCCCAGAGTTTGCGTAAGAAGGACGCGAGTTCTCTCGTCATGTCTGCCCTCGTTGCGCGCGCAGTCAAGATATGGAGCTCTGTTGATAGATATTGAACGTCTTCCTGTCTGACCTCCAATGGAATATGAGCAGGATCGCGATCGAGTAAGACGATGAGCGCATCACAGCTATATTGGCTTGCATTCACGATGACGACGGGTCCCTCACTAGCCGCGAGTTGAAGATCCGGAAAGAGGGGGGGGAGGAGGAAACGGGAGAGGCCAGGGAGCTCACGAATGTTGGTAACGACTGTTTGCATTTCAAGGTTGAGATGGCATAGCCGCTCGTGCTCATCCGTACTAGGTGAGTTGACGGCGCTGCGAACGAGCGATGCCAATCGCGTGAACTCGTCTGCCAATGTCTTAGCTGCTGGACTAGCCGATACGACATCCTCGAGTGGGGAATGGAGTCGAGTAAGCTGACTCCAAAAGACACCTCTCCCTTGTTCGAGAAGCTCGACTGCATGCGCGGGAGCATGTTCGCGAGCGCATGCTGAGAATGCGTCTACTGCGAGCGACGACGTGTGTTGTTTGAATATGACAAGATGCTGTGGCAATGACGGCAGAGTGGCGACATGTTGAACTAGAAATCGAAGGGCTGTTTTGTATGCGGGAAGTAGGGTGGGATGTTTGAAATGTTCGGCTGTGCGGATCCATGCCCTAGCAGCAGAAAGATCAGTTGAAGAGACGGCTTGGGTCATATATGCCAGTTGAGTGTAATGACTGAACAGCTCCTCCTGATCTTGTAGCTGCTTGGACTGTGTAAATCGACTATGGAGGTGGGCTGCCAGGTTTTCCAATGACTCTGATCGATCAGAGTGTCCTTGCGGGAAAAGGGTGAAGGCTTCTCGGCCGAGGATAATGGCTTCATCGAGATCCTGCATTGTCCCAAGCTGATTGTACCGAGTAGAGAGATGAGCTGCGAGGCTGATCAAAGACGACGACCGTTGAGGGTGACCTTGCGGGCGAAGGGCGAGGGCATCTCGGCCAAGGATAATGGCTTCATCGATATCCTGCACTGTCCCCAGCTGATTGTACCGAGTAGAGAGATGATCTGCGAGGCTGATCAAAGACCACGACCGATGAGGGTGACCTTGCGGGCAAAGGGTGAGGGCATCTCGGCCGAGGATAATGGCCTGGTTGAGATCTTGCACTGTCCCCAGCTGTTTGTACCGAGAGGAGAGATCAACTGCGAGGTTGATCAAAGACGATGACTGATTAGGGTGACCTTGCGGGAAAAGGGCGAGGGCATCTCGGCCAAGGATAATGGCTTCATCGAGATCCTGCACTGTCCCAAGCTGACTGTACCGAGTAGAAAGATGAGCTGCGAGGCCGATCAAAGACAATGACCGTTGAGGGTGACCTTGCGGGCGAAAGGCGAGGGCATCTCGGCCAAGGATAATGGCTTCATCAAGATCCTGCACTGTCCCCAGCTGATTGTACCGAGCACCGAGATTAACTGCGAGGTTATTCAAAGACATGGACCGATGAGGGTGACCTTGCGGGTGAAGAGCGAGGGCATCTCGGCCGAGGATAATGGCCTCCTCGAGATCCTGCACTGTCCCGAGCTGATTGTACCGAGTGCAGAGATAATTTGCAAGGTTGATCAAAGACAATGACCGATTAGGGTGACCTTGCGGGCAAAGGGTGAGGGCTTCTTGGCCGAGGATAATGGCCTCCTCGAGATCCTGCACTGTCCCGAGCTGTTTGTACCGAGTCCAGAGATAATGTGTAAGGTTGATCAAAGACAATGACCGATTAGGGTGACCTTGCGGGCAAAGGGTGAGGGCTTCTTGGCCAAGGATAATGGCCTCCTCGAGATCCTGCACTGTCCCGAGCTGATTGTACCGAGTAGAGAGAGAAAGTGCGAGGTTGGTCAGGGGCAACGGCCGATTAGGGTGACCTTGCGGGCAAAGGGTGAGAGCTTCTTGGCCGAGGATAATGACCTCCTCAAGATCCTGCACTGTCCCGAGCTGATTGTACCGAGTAGAGAGATAAAGTGCGAGGTTGTTCAAAGACATGGACCGATTAGGGTGACCTTGCGGGCAAAGGGTGAGGGCTTCTTGGCCGAGGATAATGGCCTCCTCAAGATTCTGCACTGTCCCGAGCTGATTGTACCGAGTAGAGAGATAAAGTGCGAGGTTGCTCAAGGATGACAACCGATCAGGGTGACCTTGCGGGTGAAGGGTGAGGGCTTCTCGGACGAGGATAATGGCTTCATCAACATCCCACAATGCCCCGAGCTGTTTGTACCGAGTGGAGAGATGAATGGAAAGCCCCATCAACGAGTCAGATCGTTCAGGGTGGCCGGGTGGACATAGTTCCAGTGCTTGACGATCGAGGTCGATCGCCTCGTCGATGTATCTGGTTCCTTCTCCTTGTCTAAACTTGGCGGACAGAGAACGTGCCCGTGAATGCAACTGTTGTACTGGTAGGTGCGTCATTTTACTGCTCTGCAAGTCGACACAAACAGACAAGTACCTTCTGACTCCATGGCTCACCAAACTCGAGGCAACGTGGTGGTTTGGGAAGGCGCCCGTGCACAGCTTCCATAATGTTTCGACTCGGACACCACGTGATCGTCAGCATCTGACTGGAATGGTGAATATGTAATGTCCCAACTGTCGACATATCCAAACTCGGAGTTGGAGTGCATCACTGACCCAGACCGTTGCATCGCGCTGTGAACTCCCCGTAAGATCAAAGAAAAACCTCCAGAACAATCCACACCCTCACTCAATCTCAATCTCGTCCGCGTCCTCGTCGCACGCCGCTGGCGGTATCGACGGTATAAACGGTGGCTATGGCAACAACGTCGGCAATAGTCACGCCGGCCCCTCCACCGGACGGTTCGGCCTGTCCCTCGTCACCAAAAAAGTACGCCCAAACACACAAAACCTACTCACGCACGTGCACACATTGCCACATACACCGCCCCCCATGCCCCCGCCTCGTCGACGAGGATGACACACTTGCTTCCCGTCACCCAAAGACCCGTCAACGATTGCACTTGGTATATGTCTCCCTACAGATACCGCATGCTGAGCGGGTCGGCAAGTTTGAACTATACATGCACATTGTTGAACGCCGTGTACGACCTGCGCAAGAGGTGGAATGCCTGGAGGACGATGAGGCCGGATATGATGGCATTGGTCGTGACGATGGCAGGGACGATGTTGTCCGCCATTTCTGTGCGTATCAATGGCGCGTATTGCACTTAACGGAATTTGGAGGCGGCGGTGACGAAATTGAGCGTCCCGTCGACATCCTTGTCAAACGAAACGGTATCTTCGCCAGCACGCACGCACGACGCTAAATGGTTCATAGTGGGCGTCTCACGTTAAGCATCGGCACACGATTTGAGATGTGGGTCACCCTGATACGAAAAGGGCGATCTTGCAGTGTTAACGCCCGTTGAT
Source organism: Boletus rubescentipes (assembly GCA_038092775.1). NCBI lineage: Eukaryota > Fungi > Basidiomycota > Agaricomycetes > Boletales > Boletaceae > Boletus > Boletus rubescentipes. The sequence continues at coordinate 6,850 of JBBPRA010000243.1, read as the reverse complement.
CTTTCAAGCCACCATTTCCGTTGGATGAGGACGCCCCGTTGGAATTCGACGAGGCTGCGCCATGGACAACAGGTTTTTGATATCCGCATTAAAGGTCCATGCATGCCATACGTTCAGTGGTACCATCTCCAGCGACGAGACGCACCTTTCCAAAGATAGTCTCGACGGCGGCGATCATCTGACGAGCACAATACATGGCGAACAGCCTCGTACGCCAATGTTTCTTTTCGCAACGCCGCAGTCTCTTGCTCTGTGTGACGTCAGTAGGCAAGATGACCCAGAGTAACGAGGTACTAACCGTTTTCGCCCTCCTTCACCGCCTCGTCTGGTTCCGTACCACCATTTTCGTCCCCTCCAAATAACTGTCTTCTCCCAATGAGTAAATGTAAGCTTGCGTACACATGGATGCACGGAAGAAGATAACGTTTGACCCATACGATACAGCGTATGGGGCCGATCGGATGGTGCACACAGGAAACGAGTTTTGAGTCGGCTTTGGTATACAATTGAAACACTGTCAAGAGAGTCAAGGGATAAGCGTGCCTTGAGCAGCGGCTGCACCTGACCGAGATGCTCAGCCGTACCCGACTCGACGAGGGGTATACACCCCCGCCATGCACATCTTGTTGACGTGTCGAGTTGTCGACGCACGTCTAACTCGCAGCGTCGCGTAGCGCTGGGAGAGTCGAAAGGTGGATGTACCCACCGAGGTTGTCGAGGGCATTGAGGACAATTTTAAAGGATTGGAACCGCCCGACGCTGAAGTGGGCTTGCTTCATATTCGTGTGAATGCGCACGTGTGGGTTGAAAGCGCTGGCTGTCTAGGCTGCCACCTGGGATACAGATGTGGATAGTGACTAGAGTGGATAGTGAGCGGGTCCGTAGAAAAGTCGGGTCGTGCGTGCCGTGGCTTGCTCTGTTTGACATCCTGTTGGACCAGGCCCGACCGCCCTCGCCTTCCTGGAGAGCTCCCGCCGCACGGACGTGGATGAACGGAAGCAAGGATGGGTGCCGACTAACCTACGTGTATGCCCATGAACGACTACGACCTACGAGGAATTTTTCACCCAACCCAGCCCTCCCCAGCCCTCCCTGGCGCACTGTCTTTCGAGGTCTGGTATCCAACTCTAGAAGTGTGACGTGACCGCTGTCAAGACGACGTTTTGAGTCACTGATTGCAAAGAGGTAGGTTTCGACGACGGACCTAGTTCGCAATCAATTCCATGGTTTCCACCCACCCCGACTGATAAGGGCCCAGTGTCTGCAAGACGACCGACGAGTTCTGGGCCCACATAGGCGTCACGACCGCTTTTGCGTATCTGTATAATCGACCTCGTCGACAGACATCTCCCCTGGACTGGCCACCGCGTCCAAAGAAACCCGAGGCGTATGCATGAATCCTGTTTCCTTTCGTCGTGTGTACTCATGAGACCCCGGGCCATGGTTTTCCGGCGTACTTGATGAGACGAAGCGGGACGAAATGGTTGGGGCGAGCGGCGCTCAAGGTCTTAGGCTCGCGTGGTCCATCGAGTGGGCGTCGCGCACAAGGGTAAAACTATGTATTCAGTCATCGGTGCTCATCGTGTTGTATTTGCCACCACTATTACTCAACCACAACTTCCCTTTACGACGGCTTTGCTTTGCTGTACGCATCCAGTGCATCGCACACGCACGGAAAATGCCTCCGCAGACGATTGATCTCGGATCGATACCCCTGATTAGCGACCGACTGCCCATCTTTCAAATACACGACGAAAATATCTTGCGCTCTTGCGAGCTGTCATCCGCGTCAATGAGATCGATAGGTCATAGGGTACAAAATCAAACCTCTGCAAAGACAGTGTCGAAAACGTCGATCCGGCTCGCAAACGCACGCAGATCGCGCACGAGTGCGTCCACGAGGCCCGGGAGGGCTGTTGACTCGGCGCGCTCCATGGGAGGCGCGAGACGTTTGCGTTCTGGGGGACCCAATGGAACCATACCGGGGCTCGTGTCTTGTGATGGTGCCTCTGGTGGGGAGCTGGCGACGCACGAGGGGAAGACAGCCTTTTCTGCGATGCGCTCAAATTGCAAAGCATAATCCCTGACGATACGTCAGGTAGGTACACGCGAGGGTGAAAAGCTGCTTACATGCAAGTCCGGGAGATCGAACCGAGGGATGAGGTGACGGTCGAGAGACCGCTGCGGGGCTCAGAACGCGGAACAACAAAGGGCTGAAGATTCATATAGTTCTTGTGATTGCTCAACGAGATCGAACATGACTTACAGGCTTAGATTTCCTGGAACGATTCGTATCGTCATCCAGGGTCCCTTTCAATTTGAAAAGTCGTACCGTAAAGTCCGAGTACCCTTGGTTCCTCTGTCCCCTGAGTGGCTCTGCCTCCGCTTTTTGGTGATTAGGGCACCCGATTCCGGGTGGATCATTCGACGAAAGTCCTCTGATTCTTTGACGAGGGCATCGAAAGAAGACTTTTGCTTGTTTGCTGAATCCCTTTCTCGTTGCAGCAGCTTGAATAAACAAGATCAATATACCACACCGTATCCGCCTTAATAGAAAGTCGTGAACAACCCACTTACTCTAGATGCGTTGGCCAGCTCCTTGAGCCTGTCTTGAGCCACCACGTCCGGCTCGGACAAGAAATCGAGAACTATTTCGTTGAAATCTATATGCCAAAAGGTGGGTCGTTTTGCTTGGCGAAATAAGACACAAGAAAGCTCACCTTTTATGGCTACGAGCGCGATACCTGCAATATTCCTTGATTCCCAAACTAATGTCTCGAACCTCTATGACGGGTATCTCGTTTTAACGGCGAGAAGTGCAGTCGAACATTCAAGGGGACGAACCTGGCACAGAATGAGGGCATGCTCTTGGTATTCAAACTTGGCGCCAGCGGACACAACGTCGCGAACGTCCTTGAAGCGGGAGTCGAGTGTTTGCCCTTCTGAGACGAGCGCCATGATTTTGGCGGCTAGGCGGTCAGATTGGCTGAATGGCAACGCTGGCTCGGAATGTTCAATTGCGCTGTTTTATTGGATAGTGACAAGTATAGGGGATTCGAGAAAGGGAACGTACTTAACACAATGGGTCGCTACGACAGCAGAGTACGGGGGAGGGCTCTCATCAGACATGGAGACGAGGTCAAGGGATAAGGGCAAGTTGGATGAGGGACTCGAACGCGGGAAGTTGATTTATGTCGCTGGAAGGACATGTATGGGGGACCCGGCTGCCGCGCTGCAACCTCCTGTTGACCAACATGTTTGGGACACATGCATCCTGCCCGAATGCATTTCAAAATGCCGGGCGTATCTGTATAATGTGACGTTGAGCCCTACCTTCATCACACAACACCTGTATGTGATGAGACACCCTGAAATGAAAACTAGCGCGCACCTGAATCCAGATGTTGCCTTGCGGTTTCCGGGAAATTGGACTGTGAACAGAAAGAACCCAAGTTGATAGACGCGATGCGGGCGTCTATGTAATGTCCGTTCTGGAACATTCCTGGCAAGGGGAGAGTTGGACTCGAACCTTGCCCTCGCCCTCGAGCAAAAAACTTAGACGGACCAAGTCAATCCGTTCTGCATATGACTGGGAAGTTGAAGAAAACACCACTTCGCCTGTTTCTGCGCTAACAAGTTTCAGTGTAACCGCGCGTCATAGGGATCTTGTTTGCCGCCCTACAACCCTGATGCTGTCGTAACGTAACAATTCACAACCACAACTTCAAGTTAGTCACCATCGTGCAGGTCCCCACCAGATATTCACAACCCTCGAAGACTTCCATAGGGCGTTGGCACGCAGGATGGCTGCATCGCACTCGAACATGCGTCGATGGGTATAATACCCACAGCCAGCGAGCCAATGGAGCAAACCACCCAATAACGCCTTACCTCCTTATTCACCTCGAGTCCCCATGGCTACTTCGTGCGTCCTGTATCGACCAGAGAAAACCATCTTCTCAGCGAACGCTCCGGCTGAGCCCTGGCAAAATGTCAGGGAGACAACCCCAACGACATTTGACACCCCAAACATCCACTTGAATCTCCGAGCAACGCTACACGACCTGACCAATGTCGCCCGCGATCTCCCAACCGAACAAGCCCTTTGTCTTGAGATAGAGAAGCTGTGTACCGCAACGCTCGCTATAGACCAGGCCTTCTATGACATTGGAAGAAGATTGTCCGATGCTACGAAAGAGCAGAACAAGCGTGTCGAGCTCTATGACGCCTGTTACGCATTGGAGAGTCAGTGGAATGAGCACCATCTGGTAGGTCTTTCCATTTTATAGAGTGAAATAGGGACTCACCCAAATCATAGACGTACCAAAACCTCCTCTGGCGATCGAGGGAGTTTGCGGGGGAAGCACAAAGTGCCGTCGACGGTATGACCCTAGTACACAACGTCCCAGTCGATACTCACATTCCTAGACTTTCGCGAAGTGGTCTTGCCTTCGTTGAGGGATCGGGATAGGACCCGGTCAGAAAAGCAAGAAATCATCCGAGAGCAGATACAAGTAGGTTATGATATCATATTATCTTTGCTGTCCTCACCTTGGTCAGGTACTCCAGGATACGTCGCAGCCATCGCAAAAACTATGCCAAGAATGTGGGTTGTCTCTAGAGCTCGTCGCACACGGTCTCATTTCATAAATGAATTTTTAGTTCTTGACTTTGGTAGAGCTCTAGATACGTACATTATTGAGTTCTCTCGACTCGTCGAAGGTCTCGGGATCGGTGAGCAAACTCAGAAGGTCGGCGGACTAGAAAACAGATTGCGCAATGCGAGAGCCGCCATGGAAGCGTAAGTCGCACGTTCCGTGATTTTCCAAATATTCATATCTTCGTCAGCGTCAGCAGAGAGGTGTGACCTACTTTTAATGTGTTTCCAGTATTTCCTGACGTGAGGAACAGGTGAAAGAATTGGGATGGAAATTCGCAGCAGACGTTGCTGTCGCTGGTATCGCACTCGTACTTGCGTTTGTGATCCCCTCGTTGTGGGCAAAGCTTGCCGACGTTGCAGTGAGTGAGTCGATACATTCAGAATAGTGAACCCATATCCCTCTTCAGGCCATTGGTATCGATTATATGAATGTCAAGCATTCTGGAGTTCAGTTCCTCGAAGCGCGGAGGCGGCGCGATCGTAGGTTCTCCCGCATATATGCGTCATAAAACCTCTCACGTGAGTTGGGTGGTCTAGTGACGGTCGCCGAATACGAGGTGGTCAAGGCTGAGCACGACTTGGAAAGGGCTTGCCTGAACCAAATGGTGAAACTAGAATCCACGCTTCATGACTCGAGGCCACTTGTCCAAGAAGTGACAACGAAGCTAGGAATTTTTGCGAGTGTGTGGGCCGCGGTGCGTCCTCAGTACTACCACCCCGCAAACTGGGTAATAAACTCACTGGCATCGCGTTTCAGATCACAGCGGACATACGAAAACTGAAGAACTCGCTTCACCGTGCAGAAGATCCTGCATCGCAGGTAAGGACATTGAGCGCTTGAACGTAGAGCACGTCCACTAATGCTGACTCTCCGTTTCCTTCCAGTTGTTCATTCTCCGTGTTCAAAGGCTGGAGAAAATGTACGGATACCTTAGTCAAGCACTTCGTCACTACCAGGTCACGGTTCAGCTTCCTAAGTAAAGAGTATGAGGTAGAGTGAGGATGCCACCCACCTCCATTTTTCCCCCTATCCCCTGCCAGCCACTTTTGTCCGTGCATATTACTTGGCTTCGTCGTTTCGCATAGTATTCGAAGGTTCGAGCTTCATCCCTCGAATGTTAGTTAGGATGGCGACTTTGTATCTTCGTCTCCTCGACGCAAATATCGACTGTGGTGCAAACCGGTACTTACCTTGCCAACTTCAAGGAGGGCTGAGACTTCGTCACAGTCACGACAAAGATTCAATCTCCGGCTCCAGCTCCTCGCTCGACCACGTCACGACTACTACTACATGGTACAGGTATCCTTTGATATTGCCCAATAGTTTCCAATGGTGGTCATTGGGAATCACGCATCATTTTTGTTGTGGGCAGTAATACGATTGATCCGACGTCGCAGCGGTCGAGCCATACTGAGCGTGCTTTCCGGAACGTCTAGCGATCACTCAAACGCAAAAGGAGAGAGTGAGGCAAAGGATATATGTGCAAAACCCGACAGGCTAACCAGCATAGCCTCTCGATCCTTCTTCTTATTGCTCACGACTTGAGGGACCACCGTCAACGAGTTTCTGGAGACGAACTATCACTGACTTGTCCGACAGACATTCTTCGGTAGGGGTCAACGCCATTGGCGAGCAATTTTTACGTGCCGGTGAGCCGAGTCATTCAACAGTGCGCAGATCATAATGATACTTCCCGGCCCGGGCGAACCCTCCACGCTCTTTGTTTGCAACTTCAAGTTGCAGCACGGACTCGGAGATCACGACATAGACGCCGGTTCAGAGTGCAATCTCTCAGAAAGCCCAAGGTTTTCATTTCAGCATGACTAATCCATAGTATTGTCCGATGAAGGTAGGTTTTAGCCATCACGATTGCAACATTATGCAGATGCGCTCACTGAAAATTTGGAATGCATTTGGGTCCCAAATGCTGACCAACAGAAGATTGCAGCACGGCAGCTCTCGCAGCGTGGCATGCCTGCTTATCTGTATGAGTCCCTCACCCAATTTCAGCTGACCCTTGACTTCGTCACCATGTCTGATGAGAGACCTCCATACTCTGCTGTAGTAGCGACCCTTAGGCGAGGTACGTTCCCATTCTCGAACCTCCTGAATCTGATGCTATTCAGTGAAACAGGTCACTCGAACATTCTGAGACAGCGTTACCGTTTATCCGTCGTGGCTGCTTCGCC
>JBBPRA010000242.1:0-37369 GCA_038092775.1 Boletus rubescentipes | reverse complement strand
CCTCTTCGCCCGCAAATGCCTCTGCACCACCACCACCACCACCACCGCCCCCGCCGCCCCCGCCACCTACTAACGTGCAACCGGTTCCGGCACCAGGAGCAGGAGGCGTTGCTGCCGTGTTCGCCGAGCTCAATCGTGGCGAGGAAGTAACCAAGGGTTTAAGAAAGGTCGATAAGAGCGAGATGACCCACAAGAATCCGGCTCTGCGCGCAGGCAACGTTGTTCCATCAAGCCCTATCTCGGGAGGTCGGCGCCTGCTGTTTTATAACCAGAACTCGGACTCACAATGTTTTTCCAGCAACAAAAAAACCGACAAAACCCGCGAAACCTGCTGCGTTAATGGGAAAGAAGCCCTCCAAGTTCGTGCTGGAAGGTAACAAATGGCTCATTGTGAGTAAGCGGCACCAGAGAGTCGACTCCCAGCGCTTATGCGACGGGACAGGAATACCAAGAGGATCAGCCTGCGCTGGAGGTGACAGACGTGGAGATCAACCAGACCGTTAACCTGTTCGGATGTAAAAACACCACTGTCATTATCAAGGGCAAGGTCAACGCCGTCACGTTGAGTAAGTAATGCGGGCATTGGTTGACATCTGAACTGAGCATCACTCTTCCTCCAGTTAATTGTACAAAAACAGCTGTCCTCGTTGAATCCGTCATCTCCTCTGTTTCGATCACCAAGTCTGCATCATTCCAACTTCAGATCACGGGGGCGGCTCCGACCATCCAAGTAGATTCAACCGATTCTGGTCAGATTTACCTTTCAAAGGCGTGTCTCGGTGTCGAAATCACAACGGCCAAGTGCAGTGCTATAAACGTCAGCTTGCCGGTTGAAGGAGAGGAGGAGGGAGTTTTCCAGGAGCAAGCTGTGCCTGAAATGCTGAAGTCGGTGGTCGAGAACGGGAAGTTGGTGACGAGTGTTGTGGAACATGTTGGCTAGCTTGGGGAGGCCAAAGGGGCGATGGACCTTTGTAACTAACCATGCCCACGCTAATACTCTGCCTTGACGCAATAAATTGGTAGATTCCCAACAAGTCGCTCAGGGGTGCCGCTCATGAGAAATGCTGTGATGATCCATCACCTCGAGGCTTCGGGCATTCCTCGCCTTCATTCACCTTAGCTTTCATCCCATCAAGGCGCACGCGCTGACAACGGTCCCGACGGCTGCCAGGACACTCGCAAGCACCCGTTTCAGCTCGACGACCCAGCGCTAGTACTTACTCGTCATCTATTGTGCTTTCGAGTTCAACGATTCTTCCGAGTCTCAGCCCTGTGTGACTACTAGTTGTCTACGGCCCGTAGTTATTAAGAATGGATAGTACTGGCTGGCGTGCTCATAAAAGAGCGCAGGAAGTAAGTGCCATTCTCGCCGTATCAGCTACCGTCGAATATTGCGACTGATCCGTTGATGATAGGATGATCATTACTACCACCTGCAAGGCCAGAGGGGCCCGGATGGTAGATATGTCCCGGTGGAGGAGGTGGGGCCCCTGCCAGACGGAAGTTTTGTTGGCGGGTTTCCTGCGCCTGGCATCCCTCCTCCCCTTTCACGAAGGTCGCACTACTCGGGCCCACATTCCCGACATTCATCCAGCGGCACAAAGCCAAGTCATGTTCGATCAGGGACCGCAACGTCAATGTTGCGGACCGATTCCGCCTACATGGCACAGCTGCCCGCTGCCGAACGTGCGCGGATGCAAAAGGCCCCACGCACGGATCCATACCTTCAATTCATGGTCGGCCCCCTACTGCGCTACGATACTGTGGATGAAAATGGTCTCTGGCACGGTGCTGTGATGATAGTCAGTGCGTATGTTGCGTATGTCCTGGTCGCTGTTTGCTGACACTGCCCCTGAATGCAGCCGCTGATTCAGGCTCTTCCTACGAACCCCATCCGATATTAACCTACCAATGGGACCCCGAAGAACGAGCGCAGCCGCGAGCTGGTCAGCAGAATGCTGGGTTATCTTTTGATCTCGGCCCTCACCCAGCCGATCCCCATTCTACGGCTATGTCCCCAGTCACGCCCGTATCGGGGAGTTTTAATTATGACGATTACAAAGCGAGAAGTGGCACGTTAAGCGACCAAACGCAACGTGTCAGTGGACAAGAGATATACGTCTATGCAGGCAATGGGGGGTGAGTAGTACCAGCCCGTTTCGATACAACTTGAAGTAGTTGAATGACCCTGTCCAGAACGTTCACTTTCTGGAGGTTCCCAATACAGATACAGTTAGGGAATGTTGAGCTATGCATCAAATATAGTATCAACCGGAGCGTACAGCTTTCTTTTTTTGTGCCAGCCATAAACCAGAACATGCGCTGGGCTACCTACTCTGTGCGTGCTGGATACTTGAACCATCGACCATCTATTTATTTCTGGATTTCGTCCAAAGTGTAACGGGTTCAGTGCTGGTGTTAACCAAGAAGAATTCAAGGGTCCGGGGTTTAAGAATGGTTATGATCCTATGTGGTTCGACTTGCTTCGAGAGCACTCGAGGGAGCCTTTCCACGTGTTGGTTGGTGGAGGAGATCAACTCTATTGCGACTCGTAAGTCCCGACTGGCAGAAATAAATGCGAGGTTGACATCTCGGGAAGATTGACACGGGAACCAGAAATGCAAGATTGGATCCACGAAACGAAGTCATCAGTAAAGTTGTCATATCCTGTTTCTCCCGAAATATCGGCCTGTATCGACCGCTTCTTTTTCAACCATTATTGCGTCTGTTTCAGGAATGGTGCGTTTGCCAGAGCCAACAGTTCTATGTGAGTACTTTCTTGGTCGACCCCTCCAAGTGACTTATTTTTTTGCTCCAGACCGATGCTCAACATGTGTGGTAAGTACTTGAACAAACACGCAATGGTCTCTAATAAGTTCGGATTGTTGGATTTTAGATGATCACGGTAAGCACCCTTTGATGTTCTTTCTCCATATGTTTCTGACGATCTCTCGCCAGACTTGGTAGGCCTGTTTCTGATGTCATCCCATTTTCTTGCTCACATTCTTTGTCAAGATTGACGGGTTTGGAAGCTGTGAGCAAATTATAGTCATTGTCCGAACAGTACACTCAAATGGCACATAGATCCCGACGATCTGCAATCCTCACCGGTTTTCCTTGCGTACGTTGTCTCACGGAAGCCGAAGCTTTTCCAACCCATTTATCATCCCTATAGTATCGGTTCCCGGGGGTATTTTTTTTATCTGCTTTTCCAATGTTTCATCAACCGTGCGGCGATTATTCCCGTTACCACAATGCGACTTATTGATAAACTATACTAGCATATATTGATGGGCTGGACGACCGTCGAGGTGCTCACGCCTTTAAATCTTTGATCCTTGGTGTTCGGGGACCATATGTTGGCCTGCCATCCCACTCATTCCTATCCTACATGGGGCCGAATGTACGGATCCTGATGCTGGATTGTCGGTAAGCCCAGAGTTTTCCTTTGTTTTTCCCGTGTCTCACCTGGACAAAGAGCAGAAAGGAGGAAGGATAGGGTCTGTAGCAGTGAAGAATACAGGAAAGTGATGGAAGCCATCAGTCAAATGCCTCCTCACGTGGAACACCTGATCATACAACTTGGCGCGTCCATTTGACACTATGAAGGCGAGCTCTGCTAATTCGGGCTCTTTCAGGCATTCCAATCGCCTACCCACGCATGGTGTTCATGGAGGGCGTATTGGACCACAAGTTGAATCCTCTGACAGCCATTGCGCGTAGTGGTCAAGCTTTGACTGGGTTCATAAACAAGTTCAATGCAGAGCCGGAACTACTCGACGACCTGGTAAGTAGCTTGTGATCACAAAGCTAGTTGTCTCAGTGATGTTGGCCTTCGTCCAGAATGACCACTGGACGGCAAAAGTCCACAAGGTACGGACGAACGGATATTTCATGGCTGTCACTCATAAACCGTGGCTACTACATCTCAGCAAGAACGAAATTGGTTTATTCAACAACTTCAGAGCATTTCGAGGATGAAACGTTCGCGCATCACGTTCTTGTCGGGTGACGTTCACTGTGCTGCCGTCGGTGTTTTGAAGACCCTTCCTCGGCAAGATGGGGGTATCCCCCCTGCCGTGGACCACCGATATATGCTCAATATCATTACGAGTGCAATCGTCAACACGCCGTTCGTCGCATCTCTTCCCATATCACAGTACGTGTTTGATATCTGAGCGGTTTTTTCGCAGGCCCCCTGTCGCGGTTATCGCCATGGTGTGTACATTGGCTAACAAGACCCACAAGACGCTGCACCACGCTGAAACGGATGAGTTTATGGTCCAAAGATGATACTTGCGCACCGGCTCGTTACTGACCACTTATCTCCCAGATGCCGTTGTTTACACATGACCCCGATGGTGCGCCGCGAGATAAGAACAAGGTGATTATGGGGCGACGAAACTGGTGTGCGGTTTGGTGGGACCGGAACTCGGGAGAATTGGTGTTTGATATTCGGGTAGAGAAAGACAAGGGGCTGGGTGAGAGTGTCAAGTACGTCTGTGCTCAATGGTCCTGGCAGTCCTTCAATGTCTTTTGCAGGTATCAAGTTCGCACCCCTCCTCCCCAGTGGGCAGCAGGGGCATGATAATACTATGACATTCAGTGCATTCATGTATATTTACTACTCGTACTTTTATTGGACCATTGTGTCATATACTTTGTCAACACTAGCACCGTGATTCATAGCAAATCGTCTAGATCCATGATGGGCATGTTAAAGGTATCGCTTCCTTCCCCTTCCTCCATCTCCATATCTCCATCCTGCTCCACTTCACCTTCCCCAACTCCTTCCAATGCCTCAGAATTATATCCACTTTCTGTTTCGGGGACGTGGTGGTAATCAACGCTGGATGCGGCAGTGGGTGCAGGCGAATGCGCTTGGTCGATGTCCTCTGAAACGATAGGCGCAAGCAGTGACGACACAGATGGTCCGAATCGGTCGTCAATCACGGCCGCAGACTCGTCTTGTGCAATAGATGCCTCACGAAGAGGAGAAGCAGTGTGCACAGACGTTTGACGCAGCTCTGCTTCCCTTGCACGTTTCTTGACCGCATTTTGTTGCCTCCGTAGTTCTCTCTGGGTTTTCTTTGCTGCTTCTACCTTCTCTTTCTCATCTCTTGATGCTACCTCGGTCTTTGCTTCTTCTTCCTCCCGCGCATCGAGGCCCCATTGTTCTTGCATAAACTCGTGATAACGCTCCGACATCGGCCGCCAGGTGCGCTGTGACGACGGCTTTATGTCCTCTCCAGATGGGCTCCGAAGGAAGCCCTCGAGATCAGGAGGTGGCGGGAATTCGAAATTAGGGCCTGGATTGATCCTAACCCGCGCATAGTTGAATAATGATATGAATGGATAATATCCGAGTGTTCCGTCATCAAAGGGGTTCTCCTTGTGCTCCCGCGGAGCGCCTTCTTTTGCACGCTTCTTTGAATTCTCCTTGTCCTTCTTGCGCGATGCGGACGTCGTGGGTAATGGGAGATAATCGTACAGATCGCGAAAGGCGATTCGTTGGCATTCTCCGTTTACGAAAAAGGCGATATGGGATCCTTTCAATTCGGGGAGAGGGCGTAAGACGGGAGTGTCTACGCCCGGGCCCTTGCGTTCTGGTAAACTTTTAGCACCTGACGCTTTCTTATTGGGAGGAACCGAAGGTAGGGAAACCGTGGCTGATGCTTTGTTGGAGAATTCCATGAGTTTTATCATCTCCTTGCTCTGAGGGTACTCGAGGCTTTCAAAGTACTCTTGACCTTTGAACTCGATGGCGATGCGTTCCCGCTTCACGTGCGCGGGATTATGGGGGTCCGCAGGATCAGGCTTTCGTCTTGGGGGTAAGAATATGTACATCCCGATGACGTCTCCTGTGCGGAAGCTCCGACCGTACGGACGCAGACGAGACACTGTCACTTTCTCACCCGTTTTGTCCCTGTAGCCGTATGAGTAACCATCGAGCCCGGCAGGCCCATTGAGGGGTGCCTCGCGTCGCGCCCAGCCAAGACGAATGTGGCTGCCCTCGCGCATGTTGGCATCTGGCGCGTCTGGTGGACGATCCCCACCACCGCACTCTATACGTACCTCCATGTACCATCCACCTTCTCTGACTGGTGCGTTGCAACGGGCACTTCGGAACCCACGCTCGCCGTGGAGCCCGAGGCCATCCGGGGTGACCTTTACGAATGCACTGCGATCCTCCCAGCTCACGCGAAAGGACGGCGGGGCGCTCTCGATGGTGCGGCAGGCCAACGTGGACCCGGGAGGTGCGACGCCCGCTGGGACGTAGCGAAAGCCGATCCTATTCATAGCAAGTTGTTCGGTGGTGTGGTAGACGACACCGGGCGTGTCCGGAAAGGTAGGAAAGCGAGAGATGGTGAGACGTGGACGCGAGAAGAGGTCATGGCGGGCGGGAAGGACAACGTTGGCTGCAGCGTTGGCATTGCTGTCTGAGGGCGCTGGTGATGGTTCGGGAAGGGATGGGGCGACTTTGCGTTTCTTTGTGGGGTGATTGTTTGATGCGCCTGGTGTCGATGGTCGCGACGACTCGGACAGCGATGGCATGGTAATGGTCAAAGGAAAACGTTAACCTTGATCACGTGATTTCTACGCGTGAAGGTTCGTGCACGACACAGACTCGATGTCTATGCGATCGTCCTATCGTCTGCCGTGGGGGGAAAGTCCGCGGGCAGATCTGGATCTTGTACGATAGATAAACGGTTGGGTCCATCAAGACGTGATCGCTTCTAGAATGCACATTTGTGACAAGGGACTTTGTCATCCCGGATCAATGGCGGTGGATAGACGCGAGCCTGGAGATGGCCCTGGACTAGATGGTAATGTCATGGACAGAGATCGCGGTCAGGTACTGCACGATGTGGAACGATCGCCTTCATTGAGTAGTAGAGCACGTGATTCATCACCCCGAACGTGCTACATAGGCGCCTTGTATTCACTATTCAGACGTTCATCAATCTTTAGTCACCGCTATAATGACTGCCCTGCGGCGAGTTCTGTTTCCCTTTGGGAATGAATTCCAGCTGACACGATTCTAGACGTATTCAAAAAGTGCCGTCTCTTCCTTGGTTACAAAGATTATGTAGCTCAGCTCACGACTTGGTAGGAATTGAAAGACATCATCGAGAAGCCCGTTGATGTACGTACTGCACCGATGCCCGTGCGATTACGCTGTTAATCAACCTATTTGGATAGGGCATGTCGGTGGAACCAGAGGAAGACAATTTGTTTGTCTGGAACTGCACTGTAAAAGGCGCGGTCAGCCCTTTCCGTCTTGACTCATATCTTCGCTTGACACCGATCCCTCCCAGTCCGATAGTCCATACAGAGGCGGAACATTCCGCTTCAAGCTCGAGCTTCCGCCTAACTTCCCTTTCAAGGCGCCAAATGTAAGCCGCACGCATTACATCCTTCGCTCAAGTACGGATGTGGTGTTCGATCCCCTAACACGTTGCATGCCCCCTCCACTTCCCTCCGTTGTTCTCCGTCCCACTCTTGCCGCCGCATCCCCATTTAATCATCTCGTGGCATTACGTACCTAACGCTTTCTCGCCTGTTAGGTGGTGTTTCAGACCAAGGTCTATCATCCCGGGATCAATGAAGAAGGCAGCATCTGTGTCCCTATTCTCCGAGACGAGGTGAGCCCACGGATTTCCTTGGACTTGGGTAAACCCATTGCGTTATGGAGGGAGTTTGCTGAACCGATTGTCTGTCGCCAGTGGAAGCCATCGATCACCTTGTTAACCGGTAGGCCAAGCTAATTTCTCCCCTGTTTCAGTTGAAAATAAGACATTACACAGTACTCGCGATAGTTCAAGAGAAGCTGAATAACCCGAGTCCTGATGATCCATATGACCCTGACATTGCTGCAGTAAGTTCTTCCGGCTTTCTTCCTCGGCAGACCTAAATGAGACGATTTAGCTATTAAAGACGGACAAAGCCAGGTTTTTGTCCACCGCGAAAGAGTATACGAAGAAGTGAGTTGACGTTGGTTTCTTTTTCTGTGAATCTAATCTCTGCCAAAACTATATTAATAGGTATGCTATGTAACGATCCATCACCGCTCGGTCGGGTGTAGTCCTAGAACGAAACAAACAAGGGGGTGCTCTCTCTATGTACGAGACGCGGCGCGTAACCTGATGAACAGTTGACAATGTATTCCGCGAATCTAAAGCTCGTTTGTACTATCCGGTGCTTGAATCTGACATTTTTTTGGGCTTGCTAGATAAGAGGAAGCAGACCTCTATTCGACAGCGTGAGTGGGAGCGGAGCATGAGAGTCAGCGCTGATACGTAGCCGAAAGCGGCAGATTGAAAGAGCCAGCCGCGAACTTTGCCCATGAAGGCAGTTGGTGCCGTGGTTATGGCTGGAATGGTTATCAAGGCATCCTCGGAACTCCTGAGATAAAAATGCGGAACACGAGGACAGTGAAACAGGAGTCGCGATGTTCCCCCACAGTGGGGAGCAAACTAGTCGTCTACTAGCAAGTACATAGTACTACTAGAGACCACGTGCCTGCGGAACCAAACACGGTGCGATCAGGCAAAGTGCGCCCACCGTCGCGTTGAGCGGAGTCGAGCTCGAATCTTGATTTTGTGTATTCCTTGATTCCAGGATCTCATCATCTTCCCAAGTCTCGGGTCTGCCCTTGCTAAGTACTACTACTACTACTTCCTGCCCGTTCCGTAAACACCTCAACTCGTGTTCAACACGTTGTCTGTCATTTCCCCTCCCAAGACTATACACAATTCGAGATCTAATCCGAGCCGTTCCCCTTTCGCTTGTGTCACCCAACGTGTTCAAAACGAGGGACACAACTTGCTCATATGTACCGTCTTCGGTACGTGCCTCGCTAATTCGCGTGTATCACTTCCTCAATTCATATTCTGTTTCTTACTTTCGATCTTACTCCTCCGACCCTGCACCACGACAGCAAAAAGTCCGACCCTAGCAGGACTTCTTCGGTTCTTCACAACAACCCGCAATCATCTGAAGACGAGCGTTTTCCTCGACTCCCTTCCGCCGACGCTTTTCGCACTTCCCTCATCCTTCCAGAGTGCGTCTCTCGTCCCTTTCGTTCCAATGGTATCTCACAGTACGATCACAGACTCACCCGCCGCTTCACCCTTCTTCGCACCTCTTCTGGCGACCCAGTCTCCCTTGTCGATCTTAAGCTCAAGTTCGCCGAACAGAGAGCGAGGGGGGCGGTAAACCAAATCTCAGAGGCCGAGGAGGATATGATTTTGCAGACCCTTGGTCGTATCCGTTCAAAGCATACCGCATCAACCACTCACCTAAACCGAAGCGATACCAACGCAAGCAGCACCAGCGAGGCAGGTATAGACTCCGACTATACTCCCGAGCGCTCTTCTCATATCTCGAGCAACACTACTTCCACTACCTACCCTGCTTCCTCTATCACTTCATCCCCCCGATCCACTAAGCGGAACAGCAACAACTTCTTTTCGTCGGGACGTCTTCGAGACTACGGGTATCTTCGCACAATTTCCCAGCGGACTCATCGAAGCGCAGTATCGATTGCTCTCACTGAGTCAAGCCAAAGTTTGAGGGAGGAGACGTCTCTGAACTCTATTGAGAGCCTACGACCCACTACCCCAGATGGAGTCGTTTCCGCATCTCCACCCTCGAGCCCTAATGACAAGACGCCCGTTGCGCGCACAGCCTCTCTCATATCCTCCAACGAGGACTTGCTGCCACAGTCTAATGTAGACAATAGTAGTGCCCTTCGCCTTTCGAAGCGAGCTTCTGCTGCGTTGGCACAAGTCATCCAGGAGTTCGAAGAAGAAGTTGAAGACGAGATTGTCATGCCACGAGTTCCTCGACCAAGCGACTCTGATCATTCACGCGTGGTGAATGACACCAAGGAATCGTCAGACTCAGGTGCTTTGGTAAGACACAATAGTTTCTGCTCATTTATACGCATCCTTACGCAACTCAGCTCACCCACCACCCACCACCTTCCAACTACGAGGCAGGCACCGCAATTTCATCTGACGGGCAAATTATTGTGGAACCTGATACTCGGCGGTTATCACCCACTCCCTACGGTCGCCCCGGTACAGTCTCACCATCCCCTCGTTTACCTGGATACATACCGGGGATGCCCCGACCCATGACGCCCCGCGAATCCACTTTCGACACTGAGGATATCCGCTCACATTCTATCACGCCACGCGCTTCGTCACCCCCAACCACCAACGGGCAGAACGCACATATGAATACGTCTTCCATCTCATCTGGCCTACTCAGACGGGGTTCCGACGCATCCCGGAGTACTCCTCGCCCCACGTCCCCACAGACCCATGTAGCAATCAACTCCTATTCGTCACGGAGTAATAGCGGAAGACGTACGCCAGACGCCCAACGCGAGAGCACGAGTGGCACTGAGCAGGAAGGCGCAGTTTCATCATCCGTATTCATCCGTCGCCGACCAATATCCCCATTGTCTGGTCCTGCGTTCCAGCCAATGACTGTTTCCTCTCGACCTAGCACGCCTTCAAATATTACGTGGACTGTCGGGGGTTCCACGAGCCCCGAAAAAGCTCGCGCCAAATCCGAGAGTCGATCAACACATAGCAGGAGTGGGAGTCAGAGCACTGAAACAGACTCTCAGGTTAACGTGGACCGTTCCAAATCACCGACAAGGTCCCTACGGTCCCCAGTGCCACCCGAGTCTCCCGGCCCTGCCCAAACAACATTCACATCAAAACGGAACAATTCTGTTAATCCTTCAGATTCTCGCGCGCCATCTAGTTTATCCACACACGACATTGGATCATCGCTTTCTTTGGGTAGTCGTGGTGTTCGATCCCCAACTCCAACTCAGGCCCGCAACGCGGCGTCTCCCGCATTCCCTTCTCCCGACTCCAACAACAACACAGCTCGTTCCTCCAAACAACATTTCAAATCCCCTTCAAACTATTCTTATGGTGTCTCACAACTTTCTTTATCGCCCCTCGTGAACTCTTCTCGCTCCTCCTTGGAATCAACAGGTTCAAGTTACCATTCATGGGAGCCTAGTCAGAAAATTGGCGGCGCTCTTGACATCTTCAATGGTTCCGTCGGCCAAACACCACCCACGTGGTATGGCCTCGACAAGTCAGATTCTCTTACGCCTGGCAGCTCTCAAGATGAAGGCGATTTTGAGGCAATAATCCGACGATACGCCGGATTGACCAAATCAGACTTCGTCGCAATTCAGGAGAAGCTTGTTGGAGCTGCGCTTCACAAAGCTACCCTTCCTGATACTCGGGAGAGGTCGAATTCGTTGCGTAGGCGACGACCTTCGACCTCTCAATCAAATTACTCGACCAACGGCCGGGTACGTTCTTCTGCCTGGAAGGATGACAGACGCTGATACGCCAAGTAGGTTGTGAGTCCAACGCCGACTCAAAATGGTCCTGCTGGTCGGCGATCCCCTGCCTTGGATAATAACGCGAAGGCCAGCGCACTCCTAGAGTCGATGATAGATAGCATACCCATTACTCACATAGAGACCAAAGTTGAAGACAACACTCAACCAGAGATCTCTCCCACAACTCGAAGAAACCGCGATCTTGCGCGTGCTTTAGGCTTTGGGAATGATGACTCGGACCATCTTGTCGTGCCTCAGTTGTCCGATCGATCCTCGTCTACCTCGATTTCACCCACTGTCGAAGCCATCTTACCAGAATCTCCTCAAGACGTGGAGAGCATTCGTCCTCTGAGTGCATGGCAACCACAATCCCAGACGATGTTGTCACCTGGTCTACCCCCACAGCGATCGCAGTCCATGCGAAACCCCCGATCAGGGCCCATCGACCAGACTGAGCTCGCCAGAGAAGTTCAGCGCAAAGCGGATGCGGCTACTGCTGCCCTCATGAAGTCACCTGGAAGAAAGTTTGCTGATGTGAATGCATCGACGGTATCCGTGTCTCGCAAGAAGATTGACCCTAGCCAAATATCTGAACCCCGACTACTGTCGGCACCGACCAGCGTCGAGACAATCCCACTACCTGCCCAAACTTCGCCACTTCCAGTTCACCCCCAACCTTCACTTGGTATTACTCAACGTATGAGACGCTTTAGGAACACACTTCGAGTAAAGCCAACTATCCCAAGTGGCGAAGAAGTCACATCTCTCCCTATCGACATCCAGCCTCAGTCCGCTCCCGCTTCACAAAGTCTTAGTCGCCGACCGACCCTTCCGTTGCGATTTGGGCCCGGCAGCTCAACTGAGTTGGCCAAGCTCAAGACCCCAAGCACCAGCCCTCCTGCGTCGGCCGCCCCAGGGTTTAAGGGATTGATGGCACGTTTCCGAAAACCTCGCACGATGGACAGTGCGGGAGATAGTCAATCCAGCATGCATTCTCGAAGTTCGCCAACTACATCCTCGCCCACAGCATCCTCGCATCAAGGACACGCTCGAGGGAACGTCGTATCTCCCACTCCTCCGACGGCCACAATCCCCCCCTCGGGCGATGCAAGCACCCGTCGAAGTCCCGACGCCTCGGCTGCTCTCACTAATGATGTCGACTCTGCTGCAGTGAAACAACTCTTTGAAGCGGCATCAAAGATTGGACTCGATCCAGCCGCTTTGAATGACTTGGTCACGCGCTCTACCTCCGTTTCTCGAGCGGCAGGTTGGGTTTGGTCTGGGGGACCCCCTTCCATAACAGGCAACACCCCTCTCACCCCCACCACACAGCCTCCTAGTACCTTGGATCGGAATCGCGCAGCCTCACCCGCTGATAAGCACCCGAATGATGACGATCCATCCGGTGGCACAGATGACAAAACTGTGAGAAAGTTGTCTGTGCGGAAAGCGGGGGAGCCTGGTCAAATCCGCCAGCACCCTCAGATTCCTGAGAACGCTGCCGTCATTCGAAGGACACTCATATTCCCCTCGGAGTTTCGAAGTTCCAAGGTAGAGCTGAGTCAGGTGAACCGAAAGATGCGACGGCACCGCCGCTCGGGTAGCGCGACGTCTGCTCAATCAGCTCGTTCCGTACATGACCGTGCACCAACTCCGCCCCCTCCGAAATCAAACGGTGGCCGCCGTTTCTCTACTGAGAGATCTCCTCCGGTGCCTGGCTTGACAGCTTCCATTGGCGCGCAGGCCGAGGCGCTCCTTCGAGCGCCCCCCTCGAATGCTACCGCTGAGAAACAAAATTCCGCGTATGAATCTCTGTGGGTAATTCTTACCCCGGTTTTCAAACCGTGTCTTGATCTTTATTTGACCAGCTATGATATGTACTCTGGTGAGAGTAAACACACTAGTGCCGTAGTTGACGACGCGGGAACGGAGCGTGACCCCAATGGCACAGCTGTTCAGGAGGGTCCCGCAGTCGAAGTGATCGAAATGGCTAACGGGGAGACCATCTGGTTAGTCTTCGTACGTCTTGGGCATCATCCCGATTCATTTTTGCTTTTAGGCAGATCGTCAACGGCTTGCGGGATGATGATATCGATTCTTTGTACCCTGGTAGGACTAGCATGGGATCGGAACAGTCAGCAGGCGAGAACGGTGACGATGTACAGTTGCTTGTCAAGGAACACGCCAGGTCGACATCAAAAGGTAGCAGTTCTTCGATGAATACCCGTAAAAGGTCCTCTCAGAGCAAGTACCGCCCTGAAACCAAGGCAAGTTCCTGCCTTCATCAAGATTACTGTTAACCAACGTTCCGCGATCAGGTTTTTTATAGTTCTTCCGCGCAGATTGGTCGCCTCATAGAAAACCTTTCTCAAGGGATGGACGCCGGCTCCTTCAACTTTATCTTAAATCAACCTCCTGACCACTCCACTGCGAGTTCCTTCCACTCTGACACCGATTCGCAATGGACCGTTGAAGAAAGATTGGAACATATGCTTGGCGCGATCAGGAACGCCTGATTGCTGGATTTATTTTGTGGACATTTTTCCCTTGGTGATTTCTCATTCGCATTCGTTTGATTGATTGCTACACCTATCGCTCTCGCTATACCGGTATTCGTACAAACTATGGGATATAAATAAGTGGTATTATCGCATTTCTCGTCGATCTCAGATCATTCGGAATTCCAATCCAACCAGCGGTTGAGACTAAGCGCGAGAAGTACTTGAAGCAGAAATAATCCATCAGTGAAGTTGTACTCCAGGGTACCATGGATAGGGCCAATGGGCGTTGCCTGGGAGAAATGGCGATACACAGCAATCGGTGGGGAGTTGGGACCCGAATACAACTGAACACAAGGGGTGAGCCTGAGGAACAAACACTCCGAGGGTACATCAACGATGCGTACATCATAAGACTTGGGATCGTGATGCGATGGCCGCCATTCATAGAACCGGCCATCGGCTGCCTGGAAGCGGCGGGCGCTGAGTCACGGAATAAACAGTCAGCGTTGCCTCGAAGGCATGATCAGCTGGGCGCCTACTTACTTCGGGGAAGAACCAGGGAGGACGAGGTGTTCCATTGGGAAGTCTTTGTCACCAATGGTGGCTACGCCGAGGCTATCGCCGTTCGTATCCCAGTCAAACGCAGCGACGGGATTTCGGTCGCTGTAAACCTAAATCAACCAGTCAGCATGACGTACTGCCGGCGTACGTCTTAGGACACACGTACAGTCGTACGCGTCGTGAATGGGGACAACATGGCGGTCTCGAATTCGAAAAAGACGGGCTTTGCGTCTTCCCCCATGACCATACATTCGTCACGGGGGTCGTCTCTGCCGGTAAAGCAAAGTTGGAACTGGAAGTTGAAGCTAGACATTGTGAGGGGGGGCTGATGTCTAACTCCATGCAAAATGCATGCCTTCATATACGAAAAAAAAATCTGACAGAGGTGTGGTTCATGTTTCGGTCCTTGCTTGAAACACTGCTCTCGTGACATCAAGTACCGGACCTCGGGGAATATACCAGGACCGTCTGATCGATCGTGGCGTGCTTGTGTCTGACCAAGTGTACCGATAGAGTAAATGGAGATCTACTCAATAGGATCCGGTAAAGTAACGTGGGCAGTGGCCCATCAGCGCTAGCTCCTGGCTTGCATGTTGCACTCGTCCGAAGTTTCGACTAGCCGATCAAATGTCAAATAACACTGCTAGAAGAGATTAACTGGTACTTCCCGAGAACTTTCCGATTCAGGGTACGAGACGGCGCCAAAAACTGACCGATTGAGCGGCCAGTGGAGTCGCTTGGTTTTGCACGCTCTTGGAAGCCTGTTCACAGCTCTCTCGGAGAGTTATCATTCCAAAAAGTATGTAAAAGGGGGGTCAAAAAAGCAACCAGTGGCTTCACGTAATATGGATTGCCAGAAATGCCAATAATTGTCGGCTCATGAGTTTACCTTCCAGAGTGGCCGTTTGCGCATTTTTCGAGTGACGTGAACAGCACTTCCACTCATGTGACCTCCACCAAATGCAAGCACCACTGTCTCCTCCGACCCATGCCCTCGCGCAATACCCCTTTTCCTCAGCTCTATAGCATCCTTCGCGAACTTGAAGCGACATTGATCGGAACCTGTGATAATAATGAATCAAGACATCGTGTCGCGGTGGACGACCGCACCACAAACACGCACCAATTTGGAATGTAGGTGATTCCACAGCCGCTTTGAACATGTCGAAGGGTACGAGAGAAAATATCTGCAATAAGGTATCGCGACCAGAGTGCCCCTGTGACGAACCAGATTCGGATCCAGGGGATGAATATATTTCCAAGGTGTTGGGAAGTGTAACCACGAGGAAATGAAAGACGTCTTCTCGTAATCTGCGAGCGTATTCCCCAAACACAGATGTCAGAGGGGATTGGGGCATGAGTGACCCGTCCGGTGACAAAGGGATACTATCAATGAATTCGAGCCATTCAGTAATCGTTTCCACGCTGATGGATTGTCTGCACGCTCCATATGCATAAGCACACAGATCCTCCATCCCACCAAGCAAACACCCAGCCGCGAGAACGCCTCGTGCATTCTCGGGCCGAATTAGATTGATGGACACGGAAGAGTAAAGGTATCCCAGCGCTAAGAGGATCAGTCATCAACCATCCGAGACTGCTGACGCATCAAAGGAGTACCTATTGCGAATCCCTGTAAATGTAATGAATCAGCGTCAAAGGCAATAGTTGTGAATAAAGGCTCCGTCCAATACGGCCTCCGAGGTGGCGGGTGTAATAAGGGTAATACAGCCGGCCTTCAAATACGAGCCTTTGCAGACACGGTCGACTTCTACCCAGCCGTTGGCCACACACGGTGGCGGAAATGAACGGAGACAGAAGACGTACCTCGTGCGTGACCTCAGGTTCATGATCAAGCTGCACGTATATTACACGTTGTCCTCCTGTTTGTGGAGAGGTGGACATTAAGTGGGCAAGAAATGGAGAACGAGACAAAATTATCGCATGAAGGCGGTAGGAATTTTGATGAACGTGCTGGCTTCAGTTCAGTGACAGGTGGAATGTACAGGAAATGGATTTACTTACAAGGATCGTATCTGCGTAATTCTAAGGTCATGTGAGATCAGCGGACACTTGAGATGAAGAGGCAGGTACGCACACCGGTCTGAAAGCCTGCGTGATACAAATGGTTTACAATCTCTTCATTGTGCAATTGATACGGTGTACTAGAGTGGCACCGAGTTGATCGGGGGTTGATACATGGACAGAAATAGGGTACTCACTGCGAATATCCGTTAGATACAAGGACTGGAGACACAACTGAAATGTTTGCATCATCGCTATACGTGAGCTCAGATTGATTGGAGATGGTTGTTGTTGAGCCATTAGTTGGAGAGTGACCGTTTAAACCGATACAAGAAGAAGAGGGAGCGGAATTCATGGTGACACAACGCTCGACACACGATTGACGTTGTTACTGTCCGCTCGGTGTCACTTGCGCAAAAGTCCAACAAAAAGATGCGCTCATGGACCGTGACATCCAACGTGTGATGTCACAGTCACAGGTAAGTAGTTAGGAGCAACCTTGGTCAAACTATCTACAAGTACTTGATGCTGGGAGGGAACACCACGATGTAAACGCATCGAAATCCATCACAGTTCCAAAACCTTGTTCATCTCCAACCATCGAAACGAAATGAGTCATGAGATTATTGCTAATTCCGTGCTTCTCTGCCTTTGGTCCACAGATAACCGGGTACGGCGGCGGTTTGGCAAAATACCGGGGCTCCTCGGGTACGTTCGTCCCGGAAACTTGAAGCTTTATTGATATTAATGACATGAGGAAAACAATACATGCCCGTGGAATAGGGGGCTCACCATGTGAGATCTGTCCGATGCAAAGTTATCAAGATACACCTCGCCAGGGATCACCCTGAAGCGGCTAATCAAATATCGCATTTGCTACCGATGTAGCTTTGCTCGAATTATCCTCACCTCTGATACTGTGAGGGTATGTCAGTGCCCAGTGGGAAGGTCTGGTCAATATATTCTAGACAAGATCCGGAATGAACTTGCGAAAGGAACTTTGAACTGGGCCACATCTTTACGTACCATTCCAGTGACATGGGGTGGGGAGACAGGTGTCGAGATCATAGATCCGAGCATCCCCCGGGCCTTTGGTCAGACAACAGCTCCGAGTCTGCGATTCGCTGTGCCAATGTCGGCGCTCGCGCAGCGCCAAAACGACGTGATAATCCCATATTACGGGTGTGACTCTAGACGATCCCACCCGCTGATTCCACAGTGCCACCTGTGTGATAAACTCAGAATCCTGACATACGAGTCGTCCTCCATATTAGTTACCGTTCTCGTCGGATTGGAGATAAATACAGAAAAAACATCCCACTCCTGCTGGCCCCCCGATGCGGTTAGAAAACGTTTTATAAGCCAATAAATGTTCTCTTCGCAATAACAACTGGTGTACACGGGGTTGCCGCAATCAGGGAGTGTGGAAACAGATTCCATGACTAGAAATTCACACTCCGCTCTCTAGGGTCCAACTACCAATTGGTAAGACCATGTGGTCAGCGTAGGTCTTGGTAATGACTGAACTCTGTCGTGGATCGGAACCGGACACTTTACTACAGGAAAAAAAAACACCTAACCGTCATCATGAATCGTCTTGGCCGATTCATCCCGATAACACGGTAGTTCTGTCAAAGACTACGGGTGATGACGCGTTACCGAAATCCGGCACGACAACGTGCACCTTATCTTGGGAGACGGCTTCCGTTCATTGACTCTCCAAACCTGTATTCTCGCGGTGCGCGGGGGAGAAACACAGCATCAAGGTATACTCCAATGCCGATTTATTTCGACATTGGGATAAACACTGCATCATGGTCACAGGCACTCACCGGAGTGCCTGGTGTAACCCCTGTGGTTCATACAATCATCAGGATCATCTCTCCCCAAAGAGGACCTCGGGATCCATTCGAATTAGCTGTCGTGCCTGAGAAGTCGCATTGTCTCACCGTTCCCAGCTGTTTCCAATACAGTTCAGTAGACGTGCTTTCATAATGACGCCGGTGAGCAGATCTATGATCTCCGGGTAGATTCATGCAGAGCTGACGGCAGCTGCGGACCGGAAGTCGGCGAGACACTACCAAGATAACCAATATGTGTACTTTTTTCATCAAAACTCAACCAATACTCAGCTTCATACGTCCTTCTGATTTATCGGCGGGGTCAGTACTAGGCAGTCACGTCGGTGACGCAGTGGGTTCTAAAAGGCAGGCCTCACGGAAGTGCTCTGAGACCTGAGCTGTCGGAAACGAGAAGAAAGCATATCTTGTCCGTAGAGATCTGCACAACCAGTTGTTACATTGTCATTGAACATTGATGTCTGAATGTCCTTCGCACGAGGCAGTGTAAACCCTAGGCCAGATATCATCATGCTGGGTTCTCCAGCTAATTCTGTCAAGCCTGCGAAGGCTGTTAGAAGAGATCCGGAATGAAGGCGGGAATGTACTTGGAGTATACGAGGAAACCTCTGGACACAGGATGACATCTACCATAAAGTTTGATATCAATGGGGATATTTACACACATCGATGATACGTCCTCATCGGCTCCAGTGTTTGGAGTCCAACTTGACATAGAGAGTCAAGAGCAACAAAACAAGGTGCAGTGAGGGTGCCTGATAGTATGTGAGATCCGTGGAAACATTGTAACCGAACAATGATGGTCGCATTCTAGGGTGTATTCGTGATCAAGCAAGCGGCACTCCCTAACTGCCGGCGAACATCATGATAATCTACATCATGAGCTGCAGAGGATTGGTCAGTGAAAATTCTAATGTTAGAGACGCAGAGGCAACTTCAAGCCCCGAAAAGACAGTAGGAACTCACAATCTTCGACTTCCCCCCATCTCTCTATCTGACTTGCCACCTCGACTTGAGCTGCAAGAGCTGCCTGTTCTGCGGTCAAATGGCGCTTGACGAGGGCCAAGGCAACGAGGAATGATTTTGTGACATATGTGGCCCGCTCCATGGCTTTCGAGGAAAGCATGCTTAGTTTGTTAGTTCAGATCTAAGGACCATGACGCACCTGCCATCTCCCAGGGGTCCATTTGCGCCAAGGCATTGCCAAGAATCTGTCGGGTTCGCTCGGGCTGCGAGTGAAACAAGACGGATCGGTGAACATGTATTTCAATATCAAATGTACTCCTGGCCCATTCTAGAAGTGGGTCCCAGTGCTCTTTCTGCAGTTTGACGAGTGGCTCGGGATCATCGTGATGAAAACTAACGATCATGTAAGTACCATCCAATTCCGTCGTGTATCAGCGTACCAAATGGTGTCAGTATCTAGATAGTTTAGCAGCGCCTCTCGAACACCTGGACTAGTTTCCTCGTCACACAGAGTATCAATGGCTCTGGATGCGACGGACGTCTAAAAAGTTTGCAGCCCCTTCTCTAGCCAGTGAATAAGATTACCTACCATTGGCAATGCGTGTGGTTTCAGCAGTGTTTCCTGGTTTTCCCATTCATTGGCGATGAGTGTGGCCACCAAACGCTTGTTCTCTGGTAACAAGAGAGTATGCCCGGATGGCGTCCTCAATGCACGGTTGTCCAACGTGACAGCAATACCGTCTGTCCTAGTATCAATGCCGACGGTCTTCCAAAAACGCTTGAGCGTTTTCTCGGCACCTGAGAATGCAGTTGAGCTAAAGCTGCTAGTTGAACTAATGACGTACGGTTGGTTTCCGAAAAAACTGGATCTTCTTGAGGTGTGGTTGCATAGTTCCGAGAAGTGAATGCTGGCGCATGCGTCCAAGCTATTCGAGCAGACGTCCGAGAAGCAAGGTTTGGCCGCACCCAACAGAACACACTCCGGTAGGACATGTTCGTACTATTTTGGCGGAGACGCGAAAAACCTATGGAGAGTGACACGTGAGCAACTAATGTGACGTCACGTGTAGGGGGTAATAGTAGTGCCTCAATTTCCTTCTCCATCAACCGTCTGGCAAGCACTACCACTAAGTACTGATGAAACGGAAGGCAGCTAGCGGTCTTTCTGGTACAGACAAACAACCCCGGATTTCCTCCTTTTTTGCGCAACACCCGCCTGTCCATTCACTCTCCCAGAATACCACAATCGACTTGACCCTCGAGGATCCCGAAGTTGACCAGCAACCGGCTATCAAGAAGTTGAAGGTCGAAAAGGGAAATTCCCTTGCTGATCAGTGGCGTTTTGACGGCACGCAAAAACCTTCCAACGAAACACCCGGCGCAGGACATTCAGACCGTGACAGGCAGACGCGTCACGAGGCATTCAAACGTGTACTGCTCACAGGGAACAGCAGTTTTGCACCTCCAAAAGATCACCAAGACAAGGGAACTCAGTCATCTGAGGACGAGTCTCTCCAGGATCAAGATGATGCTCACGAGTCCGACGTCTCGGACGAAGCATTCAAGAACCTCAGGGAATTATTTTCTCACAAGTCGAACAAAGTGAAGGGTAAAACACGGCTCACATCTTCCGCGCAAGGTAAAGCAACGACAGAAGGACTCGGGCCCAGTGGACAACCATACACACCAGCCGAATTACAGGCAAGCCTTGGTCAATTGTTCGCATGTTGCGTTTAACCATTTTTTCCGTTCAATGCCAGTCGTTAAAGTTCATCAAGGACAATCCCGGGGTAGTTTTGATGATTGAACTGGGATATAAATATTATTTCTACGAAGAGAGCGCTTCTGTGTGTTATTCTTGCTCATTGCACCAACAACTTTGTTTATTCTCGTCGTCAGATCGCCAGCCAGGAACTAGGCATCATCGCATACCGTCGCCGCAATCTGCTAACCGCTTCAATCCCAGTTCACCGTCGTGACGTACATCTCAAAAAGTCAGTCCCCATTTCCCTTGTTCTCAACGAGCCTTATACAGGATCAGGCTTCTCTCGCAAGGACATAAAGTCGGAATTGTGGAACAGATCGAGACCGCAGCACTCAAAAAAGCCAGTGAAAATAGGAACACGCTATTCGAACGAAAGCTAACCCATCTGTATACGGCAACGACGTAAGACGATGTAGAGCATTCATTTTTGCGTGTGATGACAAAAAACACTCACAGATATGTTGATGACCTCGAATCCGTTGACGACCTAGACAAGCATACGGCTCCGCCTCTCGTTTGCTTCACGGAAGTCCCCGGTACTTCCGAGGACCACGTATCGATAAGCATGATTGCTATTACACCCAGCACGGGAGATGTTGTTTGGGATGAATTTGGCGGTAAGTTCGGACACATCTAACTTTCATTCTTTTCACGTGGAGCGGGTTAGACACCATCATGCGTTCTGAGCTTGAGGTCAGTTGGTACATTATTGCATGTTGATCGTGCCTTACGGAGGTCTAGACCCGGCTTGTGCACACTCGACCGGCCGAGCTGCTCCTTCCGGAACAGGGTCTGAGTAAGCTCACTGAGAAGGTCCTGCGCCATTTTGCTGGGTCAATATTTCCCTAATCCTCCCCTTACAATGCTAAATTTGTCCATCTAGGTCTGTCCACAGTGGACAGAAAATACGGATTGAGCGCTGCAAGAATGGGATGCAATTCTCAGTGGCGTTTGATTTTGTGACGGAATTTTACTCCGGAAAGACTAAAACCAATTCTAATCATCACGATCTTTCCATGGGTGAGCCACCCTTTGCATCGGTGGCGGGGACTGGTTAGTGATACTTCGCAGATGGCATACTTGGAGTCATCGCGAGCCTCCCCCAACAGGTTGTGGTCGCCCTAGCCCATACCATCCACTACCTATCCTCGTTTCGCATTGCAGACGCTTTCCTCGGTGCTAGGTTTTTCACGAAATTTGCGAATAGAATGCACATGCTTCTGAATGCCACTACGCTGGCGAATTTGTTCGTTCCTTGGCCATCCTTAAGATTATTTTTGACCTGGTCTCGTAGGGAAGTATATCAAAATCAGACCGATTATACCACCAGGGGGTCTCTGATTTGGGTGCTCGATCGCACAACCACCAAATTTGGTGCAAGGTTGTTGAAGAGTTGGGTCGGTCAACCACTTACCGACAGGCGGTATGTCTTCAGAATGTATCTCCTCTATTGGAGTAACCATGTGGACCTCTAGGTTGCTCCAAGAAAGGATAGATGCCATCGAGGAAATAATTATCAGTTCATCGGACAAACTTGTTGCCCTTCGACAAGCCCTGAAGAAGCTACCAGACCTTCCCAAGGGGTTGTGTCGGATTCAGTATGGGAAGGTCAGATTTCCCAGATTGCCCTTCATCGATTGGTCCAATTATTCTCGTAGTGTTCACCCCAAGAACTTGCCATTTTGCTGCCTGCTCTAAAGAGAGTTGCTATGGCATTCGATGGCTTCGATGAGGGTTCCTTGGGGGACTTCCGTTCCAAACTATTGAATGAGATAATCCTTTCTTTACCGAAACTCAAATCCCCAGTTCGAGAGTATCTCAGCGCAATTTCTCTCAAGAGTGCTGCTGAAGGGAAGAAGGAATCTCTGTGGACGAATACACAGCGATTCCCGAAGCTCGCAGAATTTGCACTAGTGAGTGCTTTGAGTCCCCTCCCATTCATCCATACGTTGCTTCCCCATGTGTCTAGATGATTCAAACCGTCGAAACGGAGCTCGAAGAGGAACTGAAGCGAAGTATGGTATCCTTCCCCTTGGTGTGATTCAGGTACTGACTCAAACGCAGTCCGCAGAATTCTTAGAATGCCGTCTCTCCAATGGACCAGTGTGTTGGGAATTGAAGTGCGTTACATGTCTCACGATTTATGCAAGTACCTGATATCGCCTAGTTTCTTGTGGAGCTCAAGAAGTCCGAAAACAAAGACCATCCAGTGAGCTGGGATTTGGTATCAAGGTAAATACCCATGTGTATGGACGAAACTATCCTCATGGTCAATTCCAGTACAAAGTACTACAGGCGATACCATACTCCTGAGGTCAAAAAACTGATCCAAGAGCGGGCGAGATATAAGGAGTCGCTCGCCGCGGAAGCGAACAAGGCGTATAGTGCCTTTCTGGATGAAATTGCCCAGTGCCACTATTCCCTGCTCCGAGATGCCATTAACAAACTTGCAATCGCGGATTGTCTGCTCAGCCTTGCCCACATTGCTTTGCAAGATGGGTACGTACGACCTGAGCTCACAGACGAAGATGTCCTTGACATCGTAGATGCTCGTCATCCGATGGTTGAAGCACTGAGGTCTGACCCGTTTGTACCCAATTCTCTGTCAATGGGTGGGGAGTCCCCCCGTAGTGTTATCATAACAGGTCCAAACATGGGAGGTAAAAGTTCTGCGGTCCGGATGGTTGCTTTGATTGCTATCATGGCTCAAATTGGGTCGTACGTTCCTGCGAGGGCCGCAAGAATTGGAATGTGCGATGGGATTATAACTCGAATGGGCGGTAGGGACCTATTGCCTCCATTTGCCTCCATTAATCAATGCCCAAATTAGCATCTGATGAGTTGGCGCGGGGTCGCTCCACATTTATGGTTGAAATGGCGGAAACCAACGAGATTTTGAAGACCGCAACGCCGAAAAGTCTTGTCATTCTGGACGAGCTTGGAAGAGGTACTTCAACTGCGGACGGAGTGCGTTACACTGGACCCTTGCATACAACCCCCGACAGTCACTAATTTAGTCATAGATGGCAATCGCGGATGCAGTTCTCCAACATCTTGTGGAAAATGTCAAGTGCAAGACATTGTTCATCACGCACTATCCCCTCGTTGCCATTGATTTGGAGCGACGATTCCCAGACGACGTTCAAAATTTGCACATGGGATACACGACAGATAGCCGGATTGATGGCAGAAGAGATGTAACATTCCTCTACCAGCTGACTGATGGCTTTGCAGAAGAGTCCTTTGGAGTAGAATGTGCCCGCCTTGCGGGCATTCCAGAGCACATTCTCAGTGTAGCCACAGAACGTTCCGAAGCATGTCGGACTGCCATCGAGTCCCGTAGCAGGCTTAATGGGTGAGTCAGAAGTACTACTGGTCTCCATGTCGTCTTATGTGTTTGCTTCCCAGAGCACGACGATGTGCCCAGCTTGTTGAGCAATGTCTCACAACGTGTGATCTCACTGCACTCCAGGCACTCCGGGCAAGGATTGCATCGTCCCCACAGGCGTAGACGGCGAACTTGCGCGCTTCCTCACCAGTCATGTCCGGAACTCTTGGGGCCACGTCCGAACCGACTCGCTCGGGCTGCGTCACTTGTGTCGGTAGTTGAGTGTACACATACTTGGACAGGAGGCCTTATTTCCCTACCTTTTAAATGCCTGACTTGTCAATGCCCCCCAGAGCAGTATCAAGAATTAATTCCATATCAGAATCCATACTACGATTTACTTTTCTTTTGTTTCTTCCGATTAGACTTTTTCGACGGGTCAGTCTCTGTTGCCTCATCCAACCCTGCCTTGCGTTTTCCCCCTACCGCCTGCTTGCACTGGGCAGCTGTGGACTCCACCTGACGGCACATGTTCAGCACGGACGACGACGACTTGAAACGGTCGCTCGAGGAGAGTTGGTCGTGGAGCGCCTTCCACACGGCTGGATCCCACACCTGGATGGACACCGTCTCTGTGGTCTTGCGCGTCTGACGGATGCAGGCCAGGACGAGCTTTAAAAGGTCCTTTGTTTGAGCTAGCGATAGCCCACGGTCATCGTCGACGGAAAGCGTGATCAGATCAAGTATGGTCTTTTGCAATGCTTCGTGGAACGTGACAATCACCGCTGGCTCTTCGCCCTGCGGATGGGAATGAGCCACTGTCGATTGTGTTCCGACAACAAAAGGCATACACACCTTGTCTGGCTGGTTCAATATGATCTGCAAAAGCTGAAATGCTTGACATCGCCGGTACACATTGACAGCCTTGGAAGATGACTCCAAGACTTGATGACGCAGTTTCCATCCTAGCGCAGGGAAACGACGCGCCCAATCTTGGAAAAAGCTAAACGCGAGCGGCGAGGCCTTGCGCGACATGTAATCGTCAAACGATTCTTGATACACCGCCAAGGCCACGTCTTCTTCGTTGAGGGATACCAGAATCCGACATAGGTAGAGACTGGCTTGGCTGAGCACACCCAGGGCGTCGGGCGCATGCGACCTCTGGGCTCGCTGATGTACTTCTCGAAGCACTGGCTCGACTTCGTCTCGCAGCGCGGTCGTGGGCACGTCCTTTGATTTGACGAGTCGACTTTTGAGGATACCGCTCGCTTTATCGGACAACTGGCGTTCGTCCAAGCTGCTCTTGGTCGCGAGCTCGACCAATGGAATGAGGAGTCGAATGTTGAGAGGACTCTGAGGCTCCCGCTTGACAAAGGTGTCCACGAGATCGAGGACTCTGTTTTTGAAGTGTGTTGCTTCTCGTTGGGCGTCGACCCCTTGATATCACTCTCACTTGAGCATTCATAACACGTTGAGAAAAAAATGTCAACGAACCTTTTTTGGACTTCCGGTCGTGCGTTCTGGTACGGAAGATATTTGCGAGGGTCTCGTCGAGAGCCATCATCTGCTCGTCATCCATCAGCTCTTCTTTGTCAGAGTCCTCTTCTGAATCGTCTTCCCCGACATCCACTCCGTTCGCTTTCAGCGCATCCTGTATCTTTTTACGCACTTCGTCAGCAACCTCGTCTCCTTCGTCAGAGTCGCTCTCTCCTGATTCCGCTTCTTCCGAACTCGAGCTCCCTTCTTCCTCCACGTTCTCTTCGTCACCTTCGTCATCTTCACCATTACCACTATCCATCTCTTCGTCCTCGTCTTCCTCGACTAGCTCGCTTGGATCTCGCCGTTCCAATTGCTAATGAGTTTTTGTCACAAAGGCGTTCTCGAAGTAAGTCAAAAGCCAATCGCTCACGCTAAGAATCAGATCCAGAGTGCTCCCTTGCACAGCACTCGTGACGCGCGAAAAGGATTCATTGGCAACTGAACGCGTAAACGCATTCGCATGTTCCAAAAACCCGATAATCACATCCACGAGGACATCTATGGGTGAGGGTTCGTCCTCGGAAAGCGGTGTGGGCTGGGATTTGGATTTCTTTGCCTTCTTTGGCGTTGTTTCGTTTGAGAACATTTTGGAAGTCGCTTCAAGAATGACCTGGGCGCGAGCGTACCTTTAGGTGAGTCAAGGAATGATAGTAATGTGATGATACGGACCTCGAGGTTCTCGAGGCCGTCACGACAACGGCATTGAAGCAAGAACGACGAGAGAATCAACTCGAATCCTTTTGCGACTTCCCGCTTGTCGTCGCCAATCTAGTGTGACGAGTTCAAATTCAGGAGAAACCGAAGGCAGAAGGATATTGTACCTTTCGTAGTTGGCCGATTATTTTCTCTGTCTTGGCGAGGAGTGTTTGGACGTCTTCGTGGATGTCTATTAGTGGCTTGACATGCTTGGCGTCCTTGTCTAACAAGGCAATCGTAGAAAGTGTTTTAGATGTCCAGAACTCTCCGTCGGAAGCAACGCCGGCCTCCTTGTGCGTTTGTTCACCTGTTGCTTGTGTGAATGAAATGGTACATTGCGGTCGAAAGGTAGACAGACCTAGCTTCAAGACCATAAGATGTGCATTAAGGACACCAAGACAGCCAAGCAATCTCTCACGACAGTGCTGTTGTGCAGCCTCCGTAAAAGGGGGTGACGGGGATACACGTAACTAGTCCGTAGTCGTCAGTACCACATATCGACGACATAGTTTGCAACACACCGCGTGAATGGGGCTGCTCTCAGACTTTTTGCGAACGACGAAAAGTCCATTGACAACGTAAAAATCAAGTACGATTTGTATCCATTCGTCATTTTTTGGGATGGAACCATTCCGAATAAGCGCTGCAAATTGGTCTGCGATCCACGTCCTCCGAGAATCGATCGCGGAAGGCCCCCTGTCGCTCTGCATCTCAGCCTCTTGTATGCGCACCGAAGAGGAAGACTACTATACTCTTCTGAATCCCCTGGTGAATTCGCTTGCTCAAGTAGTGAATGGATATAACTCTTGATGCCGGCGCTGTCCATGGCCGTAAGTATCGACTCGACGGTTTTCGTCCGTGTGAGTTTGTCGAACTGCCCACTCCCGTTGATGCCAGTTAATTGAAGAATCAGCGGAAATCCGAGCGATGGAGAGGATTGGACAAGCGTTTGGATATGTTTTGCCTACCACACATCAATGACCCGCGGACAACCGAGTGATCCACGAGACATACCACATCAAGGGAGATTTTGTGCAAATAACGATCCTTGTTTGAAAGATGATTGATCCAATTCCGCATGAGATTTTTGGTAAAGAGCATAGGGAGTTCAGTGGGTTTGACCCGCGCCAAAGCTTTTTTGAACACCTGAAATCCCCAGTATTTCCTCTCGGGAGAGGACGAAGGGGCGAACAAGGACTCTGTTGCATGTATGAGGCGTTACGATCACTAGAACGAGCATACAATGTGCCTACCATCCACGACTATTCGGAAGAAGTCGCTAAAGGAGCCCTGTGAAACGTTCTCTAAGCTAGATGGGGGGAGTAGTCGATCGAAGATGATGTCCCATGCAACGTGAAGCTGGGCTTGCCACGATCCAGTGCCCGAATTCGACGTGTCTTCGTCATCCACGGCGGATTCCTACATGCGAATGAATATCCTCTCCCTGACCGCAAACTGATCACGGACCGACCTTGAGTATTTTCCCAAGCGCCACGAGATTGTTGGGCGCAAAGATATTCTGTCCCTTGAACACCGGGGCGAGCGTCTTGTCCCATTCATGATTCGGTGTCAGAGGTTGCAATCTCAAAGTGATCGCGACTTTATCCGTCGTCCAGAAACTGTCTCTGTCTTTCGCATACACGGCCTTGATCGTCGCGTTCAGCGCCTCGACCTTCCAGGACACCGAAGAAGCTTGAACCGCGTCGATAGCCAACCCGATCGTCCACCAAGCGCTCTCCCTCAACCACGACCTTGCCTCGCCTATTTCCAACAGGTACGTCAACACGGATTGATAGGTTTCCAAGCTCGACACGGGCGTGTTGGAGGAGGTGTTGGGTAAGGGTGTTTGACGCACGAGTAACCCGGATCGCACGACGGCAGCGATTCCAAATAACCGTGCAAACAAGACGTCTCGCTCTTCCTGTCCACTCATCGAACCTTGTCTTTTCGTAGAGTCGACGATAAGCGCGGTAACTTGTGCGCATGTGACGGTGTCTATCCGGGAGAGTAGCTGAGAGAGAAAGAGATTAGTTGCACGGGTGATGCGTCATTCGAGGGACAGAGAACATACCTCGGTGAGGGCGACACTAAACCCAAGTCTACTGCTCTCTCTCGGACTTGCAAGACCTCGTACAAGCCGTCGTATTGAATACGAAACATCCTGTGAGTTCAATGCATCCAAACCGTCCCCTTCTTCATTATCCGAGCCGTCCGACCTGGACTGTGGGACATGGAGGGCCTGGAATTGTTCGAGAGCGCTAATGAGTTTGACGGACGCGTCCACACGCTCTTTTTTCGATGCCGAAGACAACTTCCAGAATAAAGGCAGCGTCGTGGACATCCTCGCTCGATTCCCCTCTCAAAATTTCCGGTCTTGTTCGGCGTCGCGCCGCCCAAATCGGTTTGTTATGCTCTGTTGAACGTTGGGCTGGCTCAGGGGTTATTTCTTCGCGTGGCGTGTGTACAAGAGAAAAAATGTAGACGATATGTACATGCAGGAGACCAGTAATATTATGGATATGGGACCCCCCGAACGAACGCAAGACTGAATCCCTCAATCGAAATGCATCCAATGTCCTCTCACCCCCGTTCTACACTTGACGCAGTCGGCACGCGGTCCCATTGTGACACGATGCTTCCTACCAGAAGACGTCGGCATGTCGGGTGCCCGCGGCGGTCGCGGCGATCCATCTATACGACCCAGCGTCCGTGTCACTGAAGACTGCGAAAGACTCGGACCCTGCATCCGTGCATGCGTTCCTGGTTCATTCTCCCCAGACGCTTGTCCGTACTCGGTCCCGAACTGATGTTGGTGAGGTGGTGGCGTATCCGATGGGGTCGCCGGAAAGAGGAAGATGTCCGGAGGACAGGGATGAGGTGCACGTGCACCCACGTCCGTCTGCGTTTGCGTCACTGAGATAGAGGATGTCGAGGATGCAGACTCGCTCGAGGACGACGGTGGCTCGGTGAGCACGCTAAACGGCGCGGGCGGCGACGCAGGGACTCCATTCGGCACAGATACGGATGCATGTATCGTCGTCGTCGTAATATGTATCAAAGGTAAATGACTCCTCGTGGTCCACGGCCGTGTGCTCCCTGGATGTAGGTGTACACGAAGCGCGTGGGACTCCTCGTCGTCAACAGCCTGTGACCGAGGCTCGTCTTGAGCATCGTTTGCGAAGACGATGCACGCGTATGCTTCAGAGAGGGACTCACCATGTGCTCGTCGACCCTGCTCTGAGCCACTGCGGCGCTGCCAGTACCATCCATCGTGTGCGGGAAACCAGCCGTGACCGACAATGGACTCGCGATCGAAAGCTCCCTCGCCTGTCTGACCCAGTCGTCTTGGTTGGCCATCCGACCATCCGCCACCCCATCAGATGCTGTGGACGCACGGCGCACGCATTGCCCCTCCAAACCGACCGGGGCGAGCGAAAGACGTTTCTGTAGGACGCAATAAGTGAAACACGAAAAAAACCTCTGCACAAGGTCAAGCACGCACAGTTTGTCGTTCCTGAGTCGGTGACCCAGGCGAACGCGGACGCTTAATGGCAAAAGCCACCGGACGAAACGTCGAAGGTGGGGACTGCATGTCGACTTCCATCATGGATGCTAACCAAAGGAATAATCGTAGATTTGGTCAGTAGTTACTAGTAGATGCGACAAGAGGTAAAGAGCCAAATTTCATGATCAGAGGAAGTACCGGCATCGACACGGCCACTGGCACTGGCGTACAGCTCCCGCCGCCGGTTATCATACACCGCCCAGCTCTACGACGAACCAGCTGTAGTACAGGTACAAAAACCGATCCACAATAAGTTATAACACCAAGCAAGTAATCTACGATCCTGCCAGTGCCAGTCCATAAAGCGGATGTCGAGACACTAGTATCCCTGCATTCGGTGAGACGCCAGGGCTCTTGGTGGTTCAAGTTGGGGATAACGCGCCGCTGTAAACCGTCTGTTCGGGCCGGTCACGGTCGTCTTTCATCAACCGGTGCGTACTCAGTTCTTCAGGGACTAGTTCCGTTGGGAACATTTCTGTTTCATTGGCACCCCTCTATTGTAGAGCTGGTTTCAGGGTCTCGCGCAGTCTCTACGACTCTCTAGGCCAATATCAGGTTTATGTTGATATACTCGTACAAGACTCTCTATCACTGTAAGTACAAGAAGCTTTACAAGACGATGCAGCAAAAGCAACCAGTCGTACAAACATGACTTCGTCATGTGAAATCTATTCACCCTTGCAGCTGCAAAGCACCACGAGGCAACCTGGGCTCGCCTGGCCGGTACGGCTCGCCACATTCCTCCCTGAGCAAATCATTCAGCCACGCGCCCTGAGGCTGAATCTTGACGCCACGGCTGTACATGACAGCAAGGTACATCCATGCCACAGCGTTCCCGACAGTGCCGACCTCGTCCGAAACGTGCGTTGCCGCGTACTTGCTCATCTCGGCGTAGAGCGCTTCATTCGTGTAAAGATCGTAGAGGTATTTGGCAACGGCGTCGTTGTCGCCCACTTCAGTCAGGTATCCAGATTTGCCGTGCTCGATCTGGAGGGGTATACCACCAGTGCGAGAAGCAACGACGGGTATGCCAGCGTGGAGCGCCTCGGATACCTTGACTTCGAACCCTTCGCGCAACGAAAGCTGGAGAGCAATCTTGGCGTTCGCCATGAGGGCATTTAGGACTGTGGTCACGGTTGATCAGTGAGTTGATGACGACGAAGCCAAAGAAGAACGCACGCTGGTCGCTGGGGGGGATCCTCATGACAACGATATCCTTTGAGTACTGTTTGTAATCGTCGGAAGCGATCAGGTTCATGACCTGATCGTAGATGATGCTGGCATCCGGGTCATCGACGGCACCGTGACCACAGATCAAGAGCTGAGGTATTTCCTCCTCAGTCCTGTTGGCATTCTTCAACAGCTTGCGAAGGCGAGAGTAGGAGTCGATGACGTTGGGGATACCCTTGGAAGGATCAAACCGTGCGACCTGGACGATGTAATCGCGGGCAGGCCACTTGAGCTCGTTCATCTTCTCTTTAATGCACAAGCTGCGGAACTCGCTCATGTAGTACTGCGAGTCCCATGGGGCGAGGTGCTTGTTCAGTCCATCAAGCCTATGCCACGAGCGTGTGTCAATAAAGACAGGCATCGTGTCTGAGGTTCGACGACTCACCAGTCGGTGGCGGCACCGAGGAGGGTCAATTTTTGTGTGGGCACGTCGCTGGGGACAAACTTGTTGACAGGGTGACTGATGAACAAGTCGGCGAGCTGAATATTCTTCCATAGGTATTGCCAAACACCTTCCTGCGGGGAACCTTTCTGTTGAACGAGATCGCTGCGGATCTCGATGTGCGAGCGGTAGACAATGGGAAGCTCGGGTCTAACTTTCTTGATGAGGGGAATGAGACCGGGCATCTGTGGGTCATCTGGAGCCGCTGTCAGCGAGAACACCAAGGAGTGGATGAGAGAAGCTACCAATGAAGGCGACATCGACACCACCAGGTGCGAGTGGACCACCTTCGGCAGTCCATCTCAGGCCGTTCTTCAAGATCCAGGCGTCGAACTGAGCCTTGGCTTCGTCCGTAAGGCGCAGATCAGGGGCTGCGACACCTTGCAAGATGTTGTGGTTGTTCTTTGTCGTGCGGAAAACGCTTGGCGATGGGTTCGGGACATACCTAATACGCAATAGGCGATCGGAGAAAAAGGGTTAGTTCACGATGGGAGCGGGAAATAGAAAGGTAAACGGGGGGACACGCACCACGCGACGTCAACGTCCAGTGCCGTCAAGAATCTGATGAGAGCGTGACGCATCTGTAGATAACCGTGGGTGAGCGACAACGAAATACTTCATTTCGCGTGGAGTAACTTACAAGAGCGACTCCACCTACATCATCACATCATCAAAGCGGATCGAGATCAGAAGCATCCGCGGAAACAAATTTAGATCACGTACCTCCCTGAGGGGTAGACGAGAAGAAACCGATCTTGACCTTTTTATCGCGGAGTTCATCGGCGAGCTTGATCACGGCGTTCCAGGTACCTGGTCCGACGGACTTGCGGTATTCTTCGAGATCATCGATGAGATGGATCTTTCCAGCTTGGTCGACAGTGACTTGGTTGCGGGGGCCGATGCTCAGACGAGGGTTGTTGTTGGGGCCGTAGTACATAAGACACTTGCGAGCGGCCGAGTCGGCTTGCTCATCGAGGGTACGAGGAATAGGGAGCTTGGTAGCAACACCAGCTTGGAGGTTGTTCTGATCTAGGAGAGGGGAAGCGTCGACGTAGACAGTGGGTGTCTCTGCTCCAGAAGGAACATAGGAACCAGTGGTGGAAGAGATGCGGTGCTTGACGTTGGGACGAGTGAGGGAGTCAGTGTGGAAAGGCTTGATGTTGAAGACGACGGGAACGATATCAAGGTCGAGCCAGAGGCGAGTGCAGAGATTAGGGCACTGATGAAAGCGGTGAGCACACGAGGTGGTGATCGAAAAATGAAAGGATAGGCACCTCTTTGAGGAGGCTGAGAGTGACGCCGGCACCGAGGAACTTGCAAAGGTGTTCCTGTGAGAACTTTTTGAACGTGTCGAGGACGTGACGCTCGATCTCGGCAGCATTCTTTTGGGGGTTGGCCACGACGTATGGCACAACGGTGGAGGCAAAATCGGTGCTATAGACCGAGTCGTGGATGGAGATGGCGATCTCGAAGGATTTACTGCCGGTCAAGATCGCACCAGCGATACCAGCCCACATAGGCTAGATAAGCAGATCAGGATGATGCTGTCGGGGGGGAGACGAGGACTCACGGTAAGACTGGAGAACGCCTGGACGGGTTTCTCCCCGGGAGTGGTGGAAAGCCTGCGCCTGACGTGGGCAGAACTCTTTGATTCAAAGTCCATGTTAACGCTCGCTTGAGTGGACATGATGGAACTGGAGAGAAAGGAGAGATGAGGGACGAAGGGTGCTATTTAAATGGGCCGATAGATGTGACAATTAAGGACAAGTGGGTGCGATGAACTGGTGCCCAGTGGACGGCTTTGGAGTGGGGAATCGCAGACATAGGAGAGACCCTGAACACACATCGGGGTATGAAATGTCTGGCACCCAGACGGGAATAATATCTGGATGTTTGAAGAGGGATCTTGTGCGGAGGACATGCTCATTGAACAGAGTTTTCGGGGTCTCTGCCACCACGTCACAACCGAACCCGGCACCGCACTTGACCAATGCCCTGTCGTGAATGTGGCGCTACCCTCCTTGTCTACGATGAGGTTGGCTCTCTCGTCTGTACACAGTGCGGTACTCTTGCAGACCCATCCCAGGCAGTCCTCGCTGACCACAATGACCACACGGCCACCTCGTACAACACCCTGCGCACCAGCAAGGGCTGGCATCTCGCACAGACAAAGCAGGATCGCGACAGAAAGAACACGGTACGGCGACCTGTCTTGCCATCTCCGTCGCTAACACCACCTTTAGATCGCCATGAGGACCTTCATTAGCTCCGTTCTCTCAAGGCTAAACAACCCCGGTCTGTCCCCACGCGCGGAAGCCATATTCACACAAGCCATGGCAAAGGGAAATTACAGGTGGGGACGGAAAGCGAAACGCACTGCCGGCGCTTCCATCGCCATCACTCTCCGCGAGGCACACAAATCAGATTCCCTCCGTGATATTGCCTTCTTCCTTGACGACTCCCCCGTTTCCCTCGCGCGCGCCTTTCAGGCCGTGGTTTCTCTCCTGGATTTCTCAATCGTTTCCACAGATCCTGCCGTACATCTTCCCATCCTCCACACCCACCTCCAGTCCATCATGCACCCCGAAACCTTGTCCCCCTCTCAGCTCCCCACACCGCTCGTCTCCGTCCTCAAACCGCTCTCACTGCAGGCTGCCGTTCGCACAGCAACCTCATTGTCCCAAATCATCTCGCACCATTCGCCTCCTTTGGCCCTCATCAACCTTCCCACACCTCCGACAGCTTGTGCCCTCCTTATCCTCGGTCTGGAAGCAGAAGCACGCGCACCGCTCCCACATCTCAAAGAGCTCACACGCACACTCGCTACCCGCTTCGCCCTCGCTTCCGGCGTTGTTTCTTCCCGCTACAAAATTCTCTACGATCTAATTGAGGAATGGATTCGTCATGTTCCCTGGTTGGATCAGTTTGTATACAAGGCTAAAGGTCGAGGCCCGTCGGCCCGGTCAAAAGTCCCAAAACGTGGCATTGTCGCCAAGGGAATCAAAGATGTCATTCAATTTCATCAAGAGATATGGTTGAGTCGCATGCAGAGTCAGCAAAAAGTAAAATTGGTCTTGGAGCCTGACCCTGGTAACGTCGAAAACAACGACGACGAGGATCAGGGAGATGACGAGAGCATGAATATGCCGACATTCGCATCATCGAGCGAGAACAGTGGAGAGACTATCACCACGCCACCACCGAGCAAACGGCGCAGGACCGACGACAAGAAAGGTAACGCAATGCAGGCGGCCTATCAACTGCTGCGCGATCCCTTATCGTCTGGCGCTCTCGACGCGGCAACGTTTAATGGCGGTGTATCTTTGTTGAACCACTTGCTAACCTGTTCTCCCGATGAACTTTCCCGGGCCAAAGGTACTCTTCCCACTCGTCTCCAACTTCTCGCAGCTTCCCGCGGAGGAAGCACTGCAGAGCACATTACTGACGAAGAGCTTTTTGCCAATGGCGAATTGGAAGGGTTCATAAGGAACGAACAAGAGCGAGAGGCGCTTTTGCCGTTGTTCCAGCTCAATTGGAGCGAAGAGATATCAAAGGAAGACGCTGGCCACGCCGGCAAACCAGTCGTCACCGAAACGAAACGAGGTGCCAAACGTGTAGATATGGACGTATTGTCTCGTTTCCTCGGGGGTCCTGCTGACGGTGATAGCAATGACGAGGCAGATGCGGTGTTCCCAGATCCAGATGATATGGATGCTTATCAGTGGGGTCGGGATGATTATTCGCCACATTCCTCGGAAGACCAGACCAACATGAATGCCACCGAGCTCGTCAGTGATTGGAGGCTAGCATCCCCCGGTGACGATGACGGTGTTATATTTGGAGAGTTTGATGATACGCCGGGAGATCGGTATGAGGAAGAGCTCTGATTCGTAGGCCGACTATGGTCCGATAACCTTTGCCTAAAGTATACTTATTCATAAGACGTCATGTAATCGCGGGCCAATCGTTTCCAAACAGAATATGGTATCATGGATTGGTGAAACGTTGATGAGACGCTCAGGCACAAGTCAATGACGTGCCCACCCTTGAGGTTCTGAACATGCTTCCCCTTACAAGGTTCCTCTGCCCGTTATGACGCGGTGTCGTTGGTCCGCCAGGACGTAATCATTGCTTCTTGCACTGCTACGAACTGCCAAAAGTCCCTAGACGACGCAACATTGCAAACAAGCAACGGAACCCTAAACAAGGCTCATGCTTCGAACATATCTCGCCCGGTATGCGGATCGATAGATAACGAATGACGCAGCATCTTCTTCCTCTCGCCTCTCAGCCGTCATCCTGTCCTGTGCTCCTTGTCGGACTAGCGGAGTACCAAGCAACTACCCATCTTGATGATCTCTTGATGACATCGATCATCAAGAGGAACACGCCACGACACCACATGGGAAAGAGGGGGGTGATTCTGCATGCATCCGTCACATGGTTTCTTGTGCGCGGGGGTCAAATCCTTTTGGGAACACCTGTCGGACGTTGATATTAATCCGGGTGTTGCACATGTAGTCTTTGTAAGGCGCCCAATCTATCATCTCATCATCGCCGCCGGGAGGTTGCGAAAAGTGTTCAGGTAGTGTTGTGTCCAATATCCGCGGGACTCCTTTGGGTGGACTCAGTGCTTGGTGGGGGAATGATAAGGGAGTGACGCACCGTGGTAGGCGCGTCTGCAAGCTGGACCGGACATGATCAAGACGTCACCCGATCTGAGGAGGAGTGGGATTGGCTCAGTATCCCGAGTAAGACCACCGATCAAGAATATGGCTGCGTTCCCTAGACTGTTGTGCTACGTAAGCGCCGAGCGAAGAGTAGTGTGTGTAGGTGGCAACTCACGAGATCGATACAAGCGGTGACGTTGCACAGACCTCGGACCGGTCGACGTGTGCCATGAGCGTATCCTGCAATGACGCGCGCGTCAATCAATACGCGTGTGCCCGATATGATCGTGCCCTACCTTTGTCTGATAAAAGTTGACAATGCCAGCGTCGGGTT
Source organism: Boletus rubescentipes (assembly GCA_038092775.1). Taxonomy (NCBI): domain Eukaryota; kingdom Fungi; phylum Basidiomycota; class Agaricomycetes; order Boletales; family Boletaceae; genus Boletus; species Boletus rubescentipes. Next base: position 505 of record JBBPRA010000242.1, on the reverse strand, counting down.
CTGGGAGACCAATAAGCTTCGATTGGGTGCGCGATGGAAGCACGAACCATATGTGTCTTTCCATGTCCTCCAGTCGTCCTTTCCCCATCCCTCGCGGTCATCTTCGTCAAAGACCTTTTCCCAGGGTACAGCTCCGACAGCATGTTGACAGAGATCGCGAAGAAAGGGATCGATGTCGCCCTTGCCCTTTGAGAAGTCGTATTGCTTGCTACCCCAGTGATATGACCAGCCGATATTTGCCCATCGCAGTTTGGGTACGAGATCCGAAGGAGGACGATCCGAGACCGTCGTCGATGGTTCTGGGGGTAGTTTTGAGAGTGATTGGAGAGAGGAAAAGTTGTCAACAGAGGCAGGGTCGTTGGTTATGAGCTGTCGCGGGCCCGAAGACGAGGATCGAGGGAGGGATTCGCTATCGAGCGACGCTTTGGTTCGGATGAGGGATGGTTCGAAACCTGCAGTGCGAGATTGGAGGTGGGCGTTCCAGAGGCCGTCGGGTGGGAGGACG
>JBBPRA010000241.1:8905-37407 GCA_038092775.1 Boletus rubescentipes | reverse complement strand
CAACACATTCTTGAGGGACATCAGGATGGGAATCAATGAAATCAAAGACAGTGAGCCAATCATTTAATGTGAGGTTTTCTTGGCATGCCTTGGTTTTGATAGACTTCACCAAGGTTGCAGGAGTGCCAGTCTGGCTTGGATTTGTTTCTTGCAGCTTCTGTTGATATAGAGCAGGTTTTGATTGTGGTTTGCATCTCTGGAGCTCAGGAGGCATGGGGTGTGGGTGCACAGGCACTCTAAGCAACCAAAATCTATGTAGTACTTGAAATTTTTTGGAATGCAGAGTACTGCCACCCACTGAATCTGGGTTTGTGGAATGCAGCAGACTGAGACCTGGACTCTTGGTGTTGCTCAACACTGCCAGTGGTCCATCTCACATTACATAAATGGGGTGCGAACATCATGCAATATGCAATATGCAAAATTTCACTCTATGCGTGTGCCATTGTGGTTTTACCCAAAAGTTCATGCAAAATGAGATTTATGCATGATTGCCTCATGGATTATGAGCAAGTGTACTGTAATGGCTATGCGTGGTGGTTGGGTCGCTTAAGTATACCTTGTTACAACGCTAATTCGCACGCCTACTCTCCAAGTTGCTCGAACTCGATCAAACCGGTTGCTTTCCATGTACAACATCTCTATCTCGGATAAACGGAAAGAAGGAGCAACGAGACATAAAAACTCAGACCACCTCAGGCTCTCGATGACCGGCAAGGCTCGAGCCGTCACTGAGTTCATTCTATCATACCCGCCACCTCTGCAGCGTGCTAAAGCCTAAGCCTAAGCCTAAGCCTCATCCTCTCAGAGTTATCTCTGACGCCCCTCGAAGCCTTCGATAAGAAGTGACTTTTGCGGGCAAGCATGGCAATGGCAATCATCCCGGCCAATCTCAGTTGTCACAATTCAAAGCACCCTTCACTCGCAAGTTTGAACTTTTTTTTTGAATCCGTTTATCGGGGGGTTTGAACTTTGATGGCAAAGACTGGTGCCTCCGCCATTGATTTTGATCTCAATGACTCCGAAGATGCTGTCTCACCCATGCCCACCCCAGACATTGAGTGTGGAGAAAGACCTGGAGGCGAAACTAAGGAAGTAATAAGTTGTATCTTGACTGTTGACGTTTCGCACTTAGCGTGGCCCAAAGCTTACACATTGACACGTACTGTTTTTAGGATAGCTGCGGACTTCAGTCTCCATGTTCTGATGTGAACTTCTTTGGAGTACTGGACTCGTGCGCTAGATGACTGACAGCAATTGTCCGATCAATATCATCAACGACCGTGTACTTCGTGATACCCTGGCAACTGGATGACAAGTATTACGCTACCTTGTCATATATGTCGGGGTTCCTGACAAGTTCATTCTTCCTTCTATAGCGTGGCTATAACTTATACTTACGGGCGGTCATGCGGGGTCGACCATTCAGAGTGCAATATGGGGCTAAGCTTGTAGAGCCCCACGTCATATCGTAAGCCCAATACCAGTCCTTGGACAGCCTAGGAGACCGACACCTCACACATTTTCCAGACCTACTCCCTCGCTGCTCTTTATCAGGGATGCAAGCAATACTATCTCTTACCCCAAGCCATCAACAGGGATTGAAAACCCGGAGATAACACAACATAGCATTAAACCAATCTTCACGACGGTAGGAGACCAAAAAGTCATGCAGGCGCTTGGTATACCGAACACAAATAAATCGTTCGCCCAAAGAACGAGATCCACTACGTCAATTGGTGAGGACTTCCAAGTAACCTTGCCTACATACAAATGATCGTGCCTTCCAGCCGTGTTGCGTCAGCGGACGTCACTCCAACGATCAATAAACCACCGAGTTGGGTATATTTTTTCCGGTCATTCGGGATTTTCGTCAGTAAGCTCTCGATATGGGTAAGTTGAACAAGTTATATCTATTCGTGGAGGATTCGTTGATACAACCCTCGCACTCTCGTACTTTCTAGGAAGTATCCTGGCAACCATATTTGAACGTCTTGGTCACTAGAAGCATTCGAGGAGCCACCCAAAATGGATGGTTCGAGGTTACTTAAACCCTCGCTGAACCCGAGGTAGCATGCTTATGAGCCCTTTCAGGTATCAGATTTTGGAGATATTTTATTCGATCATAAGCTATTGAGGAACCGGTGCGTTCGTCGGATACCGAGGGGGGCCTGACCGGCCGGAGAGCTCCGTGCCTTGTAAGAGATTTCCATCCTTAGCTGACACTTATTCATCGCCCAAGAGGCTTTAACTTGGAAACATTTAGACACTCCGACTGATTGATAACTAGTTGCTATCTCGCTGAGTTGTGGGTCAACAGGTCACAGGCGAAATACACTGGAGTCAAGACTTGCACAACGTCTCGTCTGCAATCCCTGTGAAGGCGCAGGCCCGCATCAGTGCCGCCGTGCGCATCTGCGGCCATAACGTGTATGATAGAGTTCTGTCTTGACAACACCGCAAAAGAGTTTCGTTCCGTTAAAGCGTGAGTCATCCCTTCACACATCTGTCGATACCATGTCTTCTGCACTACAGGATGCGCTAACTACTCTTCTTCAGGATAATTGCATGACTGGTATGCTCTTCCTCACTTACGGGAAATCAATATCACAACGTTTTTGCAGTTTCTATCCTCACTGCTGTCGGATACGATTATGGTGAGTTACATGTTCTGTTCGAATACGATGCTCCAACTTCTTGTATTTTCAGTCCTTACGTTTGCAAATGAGGTATACTCCACATCACTACGTGTACTGTCCATCTCACTGAGAAGATGCGTAGGTCGAATACATCTGGGTCTGCAGATAACTATCTCTCGAGGTGACATGCGCTGACAAGACGACAGAGCAAACCCTGGACATGGGTGTCAACATTGTTCATCTTTGTCTGTATCCAACTTCCCAACGTATTTCACGTCCTACAGCAAGGTAACCATTGATTTATAGGTTCGTTATTGCGGTCTGTACAATTTAATGTAAGTCTATGTTATTGTACGACATAAACTGGTTACTAACTCTGAATGCCTCGTCAGACTTTCTGCCCTTGGTATGTTTGGCATTTATAACATGAAGAATCACGCGGTGACCCTCGACTCAAGTAGGAAGTAGCTTCCTACCTGGTCCTGAAAAGGTACTTTCCCCTCGACGCTGATGACGAATAAACATACTGAAGCATATATTCATAGACGTACGTGCTTATCCTACCTACATTGTGTGGGGCTGCCTAACCCAACTAATATCTGTTGACAGTTGTGAGTCCACTGGCATTTACTTTCGGTTTACTCTATTCATGAATACTTCCAAGGTGAAATTCTCGGTTACATCAACGAATGGACTTTTCTTTTCTTCCTTTGTGCATCCGAGCGTGAGTTTTTGTGCAATTCAGTCTCGTCAATAATAAACTCCAATGTTGACTGCAGTCGTGATGATCCTGCGCATATGGGCAATGTATAATCGATCGAGAGTAATCCTCGGGACTCTCCTTACCCTATTATCCCTGGAGATCATTTCCACCATCCTTGCTGTTGCCATTGACAGTGATCCGAAAAATATGCCGGGTAGGTAGGCGCCTCCTGAAAAATGTTTCACTCCACTGACTAGCTCTATTGGCAATCGCAGTGGTCATCTATCAAATACTGGATTTTTCATTTTGCCTGCTACAAGCTAATTCCCCTGTGTGGACGAACGTGGCTGTCATTTTGCAAATCACGCAGAGCACAGCGGTGTGCGTGCTCGCGATCGCCCAATTCGCAAGGCAGTCGGTTGAAATGTACCGCCTGACAAAGCAATGGCAACTCAACCGATACATGAGCTTGCTTGTCAAACAGGGCATCCTCTCCTTCCTTGCGTACGTCCCCGTTAGATCGTTTCTCTCCACATCCTCAGACCTCCACTACCTACGCTCGGAGACGAACCAATTAGCAACCACGCTAACAATGATTTTCCATCACAGCGTCTTGCTCTTTAATCTTATCAATGTATTGTCTGTGTCTGGAACGGTCCCAGCAGGGGGATGGGGGGTGATAGTATTGGTCATCTCGGAATATGTGCCTATATACACTCTAACACCTCGGTTCATCTTGAACATGCGGGAGTTGTATGCGCACGATATGCAAGGTAGACGTGGGGAAGGGATCGACACTGGGTTTGGCTTTTCGTTGTCAAGCCGCGACGCCGGCGGGATGCCCATGGTATTTGCGGATGTTGGGGAGAACCACGGGCTGGAGGATATTGAGGAGATACCAATGGAACTTGGGATGACTCGGTCAGAGTAAGGCTGTCAAGCACATTGGTAGTATGTATGTATATTCTGTTCACCAATGGTCTGTTTTGCAATGTCATTATCATGAGTATGTGGCTGCGGCGTCATTGAATTTACATTTTATTAGGCCGACGATTCACTGGCAAGAGACTTGACTTATAAGTGGGTCAACCCCCGGCCATCGAACCTGCTTCACGGACAGTCTCCTTTTGTTCGAAGCTAGAACTTCAAATGTGAATATCCATCTGGCTCGTCATGGTCGACCCCTCAGATTTCATCGCCAGTTCCCTCGTCCACGACTTCATCAACAGATGATTTATTACACGCACTCCCTATCCAAGGTCCCAGTGGGGCTTGATGCACGTCATACAAACCTCGCACACATTTGTCCTCAAAAATGCGAAGCTATAACCACTCAACATGTCGACTCGGGTAGAGCTCCCGCCGCACGGATGTGGGTGAACGGAAGCAATGATGGATGCTGACCAACCTACGCGTATGCACGTGAACTACACAACCTATGAAGACTCCAACCACTGCGCCAGGACTCCTGCCACTGCTTACGAGGAGTCTGCCAGCTAACCTAGCCCTCTCCGGACCTCCCCGGCACAGTATCATGGTGCAGGGAAAAGTAAACTATACGTGTGACACGGATGAATAAAAGGACTTACGAGGCTTAACCAAGACTTGGAATGACTAAGTTTCACGTCTTGGGGAAAATAAACAGATCATCGATATCGGGATGCATCGGGAGGTATCAGAGTAGCAATATTGCTAAGCCCTCAGCTCCTGTCTCGAGTGCACTAACACCAACGCCCTGGTGACTACTGTAACTACATATCAGATTCTCGGGAGAAAATTGTAGCCTTTTACGACACCTCACTAAAGTCCGAAAACAGGAACTTGAAGGAACGACGCGCCACCAGGAACCAGCCCTGATACTGACACTGATCCGCGGATCCCGGATTTCCACTTGACTAACATCTCTTCAAGTTGAACGAAGAGGCGAGCAATGATGTCAATGAGCGCCGGGAGAGCGATCAGCGTGATGCCATCAATGGGGGCGCGCGGCACTTTAGTATGTAATTTTCGGTTCCGTAATTCTTTTGAAAAGAAAAATATTAGTTACCGCGCAAACGCACTACGTTATCAGGGCAACATGACTACAGCAGCGTCGAGCAATGCAGCTCACTGTATCCCACTGATGGGGCTAATTACCGCGGCACTAACACCGATGGGTTATCTCCGCAAATTTCAACGTGATCTTTACAGCGCCGTGCTGATTTGTGATACGTAGAGCTCGATCCATGGCAACACCACAAGTCGACTCTGCCCCATTATAAAGATGCCAGCCTGCCCTTTCGAACAGTGAAGTAAAAATATCTTCTTCCTGTCCGCACTTCACTTTTCACTTATCGCGCACCCATAAAGACCATGGCTTCTTCACCGCAGTCCGTGCTGACTAGCCTTCAGCAGAATGACTACGTGACTCGTATGCTCATCCTCGCTTGCAAGAGATTAAATGTCACACCTTTCTTTCAGTCGCTCTCCTTACTGCTGTCGGATATGATTATGGTGAGCTATGGCCACGTTCTAACCCGACATGCCAACTTCTGCATTTCCAGTCCTTACATTTTCAAATGAGGTATAATACCGCCTGCTCCCACATAGCTTTGCTCACTGATACACCATGTAGATCGAATACGTCTGGGTCAGAAGACACCCGTTACTCAACAAGGCGATATGTCACTGATAAAACTAAGACACTACAGAGTAAACCCTGGACTTGGGTGTCGACGCTCTTCATTTTTGTGTGTATCGAACCTCCCAATACACTGTCACAACCTGTGGAAAGCTGACCATTGTTATAGGTTCGTTATTTTGGCCTCTTCACTCTCATGTGAGTCTACCATTGTTGTAAGATATATATGAATTGTCAATCTCGTCTGTTTGCAGAATTTTTTGCCTCGGTATGTTTTGCACTTAAGACTTAGGGTCCATCAGAATCTGACCGGTCCTAAGTGGGAAGTAGTTTCCTATCTGGCCCTGCAAAAGTATTTTCCTCTGACGCCGATGATGAACGAGCGTACTGAAGCGTGTGCCAATAGACGTACGTATCCGTCCTACCATCAACTGGGGTTTCCTGACATAACGAACATTATTAAACAGTTGTAAGTATAATCACCCAATACTTTCCTGTCCAACGTACTCACAAACTCTTTCAAGGTGGAGTAATTGATACCATCGCTCAATGGACATTCGTTCTCTTTTTTGCTGCCGCCGATTGTGAGCTTGTGCACTTTAGTTGAAGCAAACTCTAATGGTCACCGCAGTCGTCATGATCCTTCGTGTATGGGCAATGTATAATCGATCGAGGCTAATCCTTGGCACTCTCCTTGTATTATTTTCCCTGGAGATCATTTCCATCATCATCGCTGCTGCTATTTACAGCGATCCGAAGAATCTGCTAGGTATGTGGATGCCGGCTGAATAAATGGTATACTGCACTGACCAGTTGCCCACCGCCATCCCACTTGCTGGCCGTCGCACAGCGGTCACCATTGAGATACTGGATTTCTCATTTTGCGTGGTGCAACCTACCTCATCCATTTGGACGAAAGTAGGCGGCATTTTACAAATAACGCACGGTGCAACAATGTGCATCCTCGCGATCGTCCAATTCCTGCGGCAGCTGCTTCAGATGTACCGCATGACAAAGCAGTGGCAAATCAATCATTACATGAGCTTACTCGTCAAGCAGGGAATTCTTTATTACCTTGCGTACGTCCTCGTCTCGTCATTTTCGTTTGTATCCTTCGCTGCCACCTAAACTCACAAGTGAATGACCAACCGAGCTAATGGTGATTTTTATTCGCAGCATCTTTTTATCTATCCTCATCAATGTGTTGGGTGCCTCGGGAAAGCTTCCAACAGCAGGATGGCAGATAATAGCATTGGGCATCGTACAAGACGTGCCCATGTATACTGTAGCCCCTCGATTCATCCTGAGCATTCGGGAGTTGTACGCGCGGGATGTTCAGGGTAGACGCGGTGAAGGGATCGATACTGGCTTCGGTTTCTCGTTATCCGATCGTGGCGGTGTCGGGACGGCGATCATGTTCGCAGCTGCCGAACAAAACGAGGGCTTGGAGGACGTCGAGGAGACACCAATGGGGGTTGGGATGTCTCGGTCAGAATAAGTAGACTCACACCATCCGGAACTTTTTATCATGATGGCCCTTCCACGCGCAATTTACTTGGACTTCACGCCTTAAACGAGGGTGTGAACGTTTCAAGGTAGCAGTATCTATCGTCTCGGATGAACAAAGTAGTCACGACCTAGGCTATCTGAATATATGATATGTGAATGCTGGCACCGTGAGTAGTAGCGAATGATTCAGCGTGGTCGCAGCTTTTTGAAGTCCGACACGTGTCTTTCGATCCAATGTGAACGGAATCTTATCATCATCGACACCGATCGTACAAATAATAACTCGTCATATTTATCTAACGTCTAAAGGTGGTTGATTTCTCCCATAACTAGGCTGATCTCTTTTTCATTCCTCTCAGGAGGAATCCTGAGAAGATCTCATTCATCCCTCGATTCACCCTCACCCTTGCCCCCAACCCTTTCCTGCGCGATCCCAACCTCAGCTTCCCAATCAACGCCACGGATACCAATCCAAATCCCCATTCCAGAGGAGTACACCAGCCCAACCGTCAACCCTTCCCAAAGACCGCCAAGCGCATGTCCACGCACGAACGCAAGGTATAATGCAATCGGGATACCAAGGATATAGTAAGCGGTGAGGTTGAGGACGGCGCCCGCAGACTAAGAAAACCGTGGTGGATGAGTGCTCTATGATGACTGTATATACTTACCTGCTTTCCTCGTGCACGGAATATTCCGCCAGTGATACTTGATGTCGCGTCGAAAACTTGGAACAGTGCGACAAGGGGCATAATGGACGCAACGAGCGAGACGACCTCTGCCGAACGAGTCGAATCCCAACAGTTCGACGTAATATGGAGGGAATAGGACATACCAGGGTCACTGTTAAAAAGATAACTCCACTTGTGGCGGAAGACAAGGAATGTGAGACTGAAAAGGGCAAAGTGGTTGGCACGAGTGTCAGCTAGGAACTAACCACACGAACGCGAACGCTCATTTCATAACTGACCTGAAAACACATCCAAGGATGACAGCCATCACGATTGACGTTGTTGCAGCTACCCCGGCCCTTCTTGCCTTTCCTTGACCTAGGAGGTTTCCGATCCTAGTGGACCACCACATTTGTGGTAGGGAGAGGAGGAAGCGGAAGATGGAAGCGCAGAGTATAAGCACAATCAGTCAATAATCTCCCTTGATATAAGGACGACACAATGCTTACCGCACAGAAGTAGCGACACTCAATGCAAACGGCGCCTGGTACGTGGTCGATGAGGAGAGTAGTAGCACGGACTGCGCTGCCAGCGCAACAGGACCCAGCCTAGCAGACAAACAAGCGAATTAGTCCGAGTCCATGAAGACAAAATACACAGCCATTTACTGGCTAGCAGCAACTGGTAACATGTATCCTGTCAGTGAGCATTCGAGTGGAAACGCTACAAAAACGCTCACGTCCAATCAATTCCCAGCTCCACCATTCGCTAGCTGTCTGACCGACCCCAGCGACGCCGAGCCTTGTTAACAGATCCCACCCTTTCCAAATCTCACCCGTGACCGGACTGAAAGATTCACGGGTGATGGGTGACCATGCTGTGGGAGGGGCATAATAATATCCATAAAAGATAGAAGCCGCTGACACGAGGTTAAAAGAAAGAGCGGTCGCGAGCGGTGCACCCCGGAAGGAGAGCCCGAGTGGATAGACTATGGAAGCAGTCGAAAATGAAAAGAAGGACACGATTTGGAATATGATCGCCTACCGAAGAACCAATTTAGGAACGCGTTGATCGGCGCCACCACAAGTGTGATTCTCGTGGGGATGTCAAACAGGCCTTGAGACTGAAAATATCGTCTACGTACGTGAGTCAATCTTTTGTGCTAAGTCCTAGAGACTTGAAAAATGTACCTGGAGATACAGTTGAAGGTGTATGCAGGAAGACCCAGGGATGCCCAGCGGAGGTAGATCCCGGCAAGTCGTGCCACTTCAGGCTCTTGGTTGAGAGCGAGGAGAATAGGTTCTGCTCTGAGCCAAATAGCTAATACTGGCTGTAAAGGGTAATATTACACTAAACTCAATGTGTTGAAACGTAGCTGAACATACGATGAGAATCATTCCCGTCAAAAGTACTGTCTCAAACGACTGGTTAGTATTGTAGGTCATAGACTGGTGTAGGAAAAACGAACCCATCCTCTGAGACCATAGGCCGACCATATGGGGCCTGTCTGAGGTCCACGCGGGCGGAAGTAAAGTATCGAGTGTTGATACGAAACCCTGCACGATGGTGTATCCGGTGACGGAAGCCGTCATCGAACCCAAAGTAGCGGCCGCCAGGGCCAGTGTAGAAATATGCCCTATGGATATGACGGAAGCCATGATGAAAGAGTATTCGCAAAGATGAGTACTTGAAATAATGAATAAGTACGAAGATGGAGAAAAAGTCAAGGACAGACATACCCGAACACGGGAAGGGAATACACAGTGAGTATGTGGAGTTCTTCACGGAACATCTTGGAGGTGGGTGCCTGTTCCGCAGATGCAATATCACTTACATCGTCATCTGCTGGCTCATGTAGTCTCGGAATCGGAGGCGCGGGTTGCAGAAGCGGTGTGCGTTCAGAAATAAAGTGAACCCCTGTAGTGTTAATGGTACCAGCTGAATCCCTCCCATGTATTGGGATGCCACGAGGCGAATCTGAGAAGATTTCGGTGTCGTGCACATCTACAGAAAATGCACCATAGTGAGATAGTATAGCATAGTCTTCGCGGAGTGACTGTGGTGTGCCAGAATGACTGAACGACATAATGAACAAACCAGTATCACAAGATGTTCACCTTGGCCGGCAAGAGCAAGAAAAGAACGAGGGACCGAACAAAGTTCAACAAACCGCAAGGGCTAAACATAAAGAGCTTTGTAAGTTACTTAGCCGGTTACTCGGTAGTGCGGACCGAGTCCATGCCTGTGACATATGTAGCTAAAGTGACGTCGGCTAAGACACAAAAGGCTTCGACGATTCCAACTTCGGTTCTAGATCCGGCAATATATCAAATAAAACAAAAAGGCTGGACCATAATCCAAGTCCGACTACGCCAGCACGGCCATGCTGGAGCTCGTGCGGTGTGGCACGACTCCAAGTCGTGCCACCGGCAGTCACTTATTATCGTGTGACTCCGCCCATCTCGACGGACATTAGAGCCACTGAACTTACTCCCTTGAGGCCTCACTAGTTAGGCCGCATCAGATGTTTACAATCGGAGGAGACACAAAAGAGCTAACTTAAATGTAGCCAAGTTGGGGCTTCGATTTCATACCACTCGGACCATGGATGCCGGTGAACACCGAGGTTGTCGACAAGTTGCGAATCGGATAGTGAAGTAGATAGTACTCATCGCCATCAACGAGGATACGTCTCGGCGTTTTCACATAATACTGGTCTGATCGCACGAGTGAATGAGTGGCAATTGCCGTGTACGCATGCATGACGGGTCTACCTGAAGTACATATCTCGACAATCCAAGAACGAGATTCAGTGGATGGCGGGTCGGAGGCGCGTTACAACATTACATGTGGGGCGAGAGAGGATACGGAAAGGTATAACCCAGTTAGCCCACAGTGACACCTCTCTCCCTTAGCTCGTTCTTGGCTTTGTTGATTTCTTGCACAGACGTGGTTGTGGCGTGGCGCAGACGCGAAGGGCCGCAAGTTCAAGCTCGCGTTGGAGCATGAACGCAATTCGCCTTGAGTAACTCGTAGTAGGCACCTGGACAGTCTTGAAAAGTGAACACGCCCAAACCGAGGGATGCAAGGGAGTAAGCACCGAACGACACGAGCAGCCACCATGGGATCTAGTATCGACTGGGAGGTTAGTTCTAGTTGCGAGGACCGGGTTTAATTTGAACGACTGGAAGTACGCACGACAGGTAGGAGTTGGACGACAGCCTCTGACTCGGGGAGGGGTATGGGAAGGACGCCAAGGAGGGTAAGAAGATAGATAAGGATGAAAACGTAGGCGGAGATAGCGACGCGGTGTGCACGAGCCATATCGTAGGAAGCGTTGTCGATGTTTCAACTGTTTGGCTTACTTGGGGACTTACGAACCAAGTCAGAGTATCTACTATCTACAGATACATATTCATGGCTGCGTATATAATACCTCTTGTCCGACCACGTCAAAGTTCATAATGTGGCGGAGCATCATGCTAACACGACGCACAAAACTTCAGCGCAGAGACGCCTGCCGGTAGTCGAACCATTGGACAAAAGATGTGATGAAATCCGTTTGTAGCACTAGCTCGTGAGTGTATCCCTTGAAGTCAACTTGAAATTACTGCCTGTAACCTCGGCTTCATCCTACTAGTAAGTCGTATCAGAAGCTTAAGGGGACTTGCCGTAAGTGTGTTTCCCGGTGGAGCTATTTTGAACGCCGTATCTGTCATGGCTTGCGACGTGAGCAGATGCATTCAACGGCGGAGTGCCTTGCAAGGTGCCCGCGGTAGAAAGTTTCCAATACGTTGATCATTTCTGCTACCTCGATCACCTGTTTGATCCAGTCTTGCCGTTAGAGCGGAGCGGGAATCTCGGAGTAGTACGAGTTCAACACCGTGACGGCGTAGAGTAGCGAATCTTGTCCTTCTTCCATTAGCATCTCAGCTAGGGCGTTGGCCCATCGTTTCTCTCTTTCTCATCCCGGCCGGAGTACTGTTAGCACCAAAATCCTGCCAGCGTGTATACACTCCGGAATCGATAAAGGGACACTGCCATGGCGCCATTTCACTGTCATTGATGCATACCGCCATCTGGCTCGGCATTATGTAGTCATGTGTCGATGCAAACTTGCATAAATGGATGGGCATAGCAACTCGCTCAAACTCCCGGAAGTGACGTAATCATATCAATCTGGGTGTCTATTTATGTTTGGGTGTGGCTAATCAGTCCCAGACTTCCAAACCGTCGACAACGATGATGTATATTGTTTATCACTCTGAGGATTGTCCAGAGCCAGGTGGCATACTAGTATGTGGCAAATTAAATGTGTGGGTTCTATCACAAGGACTCGCCACGGATGCAAGTTTCTTATCAGCCTCATGTACAAGGTTTCAAACGCCAGTGGTCCTTCAAGTTTGCGCGCATCATTATGTAAGTTCAATGTGACCTAAGTATGTTGTAGTACCACAGCCCTCTTACAAACACGCCAACCAGCCTGAGCCTAGGCTAGTGAAAAGCGGAGTCCTTCGCCTGTCCTAGAAACTGCTTCCTGTCCGCTGTACTTGCAATTGTCTCTTACCCACATCGTGGACAATCAAGGCCATGTCTTCTGAACTACAGGCCGTGTTGTTGGTCATTCAGCAGGATAATTGTGCGGGTGGTATGCTCATTCTCACTCATGGGTGGTCAATATCATAACCTTTCCTCAGTTGCTATGCTTACTGCTGTTGGATATGATTATGGTGAGCTATTGATCTTGTTCTAATACGATGCACCAACCCCTCCACTGTCAGTCCTTATGTTTTCAAAAGAGGTAGTGTAATACCATATGCCCCCACAGAAGATTTTCCGTACTGACAGTCCATGTAGATTGAATACATCTGGGTCAGCAGATACCTTTTCTCTAAGCGACGCGCCGCTGATAACATCACAGAGCAAACCCTGGACCTGGGTATCAATGTTATATATTCTTGTGTGTATTCCAACTGCATTGTCGCAACCAGAAGCAAACTAACTGTTACTACAGACTCGTTATGCTGGCCTCTGCAATGTCGCGTAAATTTGTGGTTGTTGTAAGCCACAGACTGATTACTAATTCTAAATGGGCCATCAGAATTACTACCCTTCGTATGTTTTGCATTTTAGCCCTGTGATCTGGACCATGACCACCCCTCCAAGAGACCAGTAGCTTCCTACCAGGTTCTTCACAGGTATGGTTTACCCCGACGCTGATGAATAACAAGGATGTTGAAACATTTGCTCATAGATGTACGTATTCACCTCTATCCTGATAGTCCGGGCTTTCCTAGCCAGTTGATACCCATTAAACAGATGTGAGTACACCCACCTGAAGCATCCACTGTCTATTCAATTTAACGATCCTTTCAAGGCGACATAGTTTATGTGATCGATGGATGGTCATTGCTTGTCTTTCTTGGCGCAGCCGATTGTGAGTTACTGTACAGCTCGTCTCTAGAAGAAGCGAACCACTGGAATACTGGTGATTGCAGTCGTGATGATCCTCCGCGTATGGGCAATGTATCATCGATCGAGACTAATCCTCGGCATTCTCCTTGCGTCGTTTTCCCTGGAAATGATTTTCTCCATCATTGTTACTTCCATTTACAGCATCCCGAAGAATTTACTTGGTACGTAGGCGCTGACTGAATAAACGTTATACTGTACTAATTAGCTGTTCACTACCACTCCATATAGCTGTCTCTGACCAGATACTGAATTTTTCAGTGTGCGTGGTGCCACCTAACTCCCTCGTTTTGACGGAAGTGGCCGCCATTTTCCAAATGACGCACGCTGGGCTGATGTGCGTTCTTGCGGTCGCTCAATTCACGAGACAGTCATTTCGAATGTACCGCGCCACGAAGCAATGGCAACTCAATCGGTACATGAGCTTGCTCGTCAGGGAAGGGATCCTCTATTTCACTGCGTGCGTCCCCGTTTTATCCTTTCCCTGTACCAATCCAACTAACGGTAACCTTCCGTTACAGCATCTTTCTCTATTCCCTCATCGACATATTGGGCGTCTCCGGAAAGATTCCCGCAGGAGGATGGCAGCCGATACTATTGTTCATCCTGGAAGTTGTGCCCATGTGTTCGTTAACCCCTCGATTCATCATCAGTGTTCGGGAGTTATACGCCCATGATGTTCAGGGAACTCGTGGCGAGATCGACACTGGGTTCGGTTTGTCATTTTCCGGCCGCGCTGGCGAGACGATGGCCTTCGCGGATGTTGAGTGGAACGAGGGGTCGGGGGGCGTCGAGGAGATTCCGATGGAGGTTGGGGCGTCTCTACCATAGTGGTTGGGCATGGCGGTACTACCAGTGTGCGCATGCGTTCTCTGTAGTAGTTGGACATGGGCTAACACCCGGCACCTTTGACCGTGATAATTATTACACATGGTGGTTTATCCGGTCATCAAAGCTTCGCGGCTCTGATGCGAGCTTCCGTCAGAACAGCAAATGCCTAGGATATTATTTTATGAAGCCTGGCATCGTGTATAGCGAATGATTCAACACTGCACGATGGCAGACCAAAACATCGGCCCTGACATGAAACGCGTACGGGGATGAGAACCGCGCGAAGAAAGTTGGGATCGACACAAAGGGCGATTGGTGACTTCCAAGCACACTTGTTGTATCCATGTATCAGTGCTGAACTGCGATTAGCAGTTGGGTGCCATGTTGGTCATATGGTTCTTGTCTGCGAATTTCTAGCTCCGACTGATTCTGATCCGAACCTCGGTTGCTCCTGTCAGCGAGGACCGAGGGCCGGAGCGAACTTGGTGCACTTGTCTCTTCCTCATGATACGATCGTCGTCGTTTTTGACATTTGAGTCCTTTGGTGTCTCGTCGCCGTTCGACCCGACCTTTCACTATGTTACCTCGCCCATCTTTCCGCCAGTGGTCCTCGGCGCACTCCGTTTGCTCTTTGCGGTATACACATTCACCACCGTCATTATCACTCTCGCCCTTTACCAAGACCCTGATTCGTCAGTGGTGGACCTTCAGATGTAGGGAAATGAACTCACCCTTTTAACACAGGTACCTGTCCTACTTTACGGATCTAACCTACATCGGACTAGTCGCCTATCTCTGGGCCTCGGGTGTCCAAACCATCGCTTTTGCGCTCTGCGGTCGGAAAAGTTACCCTTTGCAGACCTGGCCTCGGTTCCTTCAGTTGCTTCATGTCCTTTTGCACTCCACTGTCATTGTACTCCGTATGTTTGCCCGTTCCTTCTCAGCCAAGGTTTGTACTTAATTAACACTCAGCTATCATCGTCACGGTGGTTTTTTGGTCTTTGCTGACCTCGCCGGAAACGTTCGAAACACCCTACTCCAGTGTGTCCTATTGGTAATCTTCTACCAGTGTCATCGCTGATTCGAGACGACTCTCCCAGCTTGGACCAATATCTCCCAGCATGTGATGAACACCGCTTTCGTGCTTTTCGAGATCTTGTGCGCGCACAGCGGACCCAGTCCGTGGATACACCTCATCCCACTCCTTCTCATCCTTGCATGCTACCTCGGTGTCGCATACATTACCCGTGCGACCCAAGGTTTTTACAGTACGTGTGATCCCATTTTAAAGCGACGACAGAGCATGACGGAGGACCTAGCATACTCCTTTCTCGACCCCGTTCAGGAAGGTAAGCTGCTGGCAGCATATATCATTGGCATAGGACTTGGGTGTTGCGTGGTATTCAGCATCGTCAAGGGTGTTTGCCTGTTACGTTGGCGTATCAGCCTTCGATATGGAAGGTTCGAAGATGACTCTAAATTGGGTGTAGAAGCACTCGAGGAATGGGAAGAACTGGCGGTACCAAAGGACGTCTTGGCTGCAGAGGCGTAATGTCCTTCATTCGCCAGCATACCATTGTTTAAGGGACAGTTTCTATCCAGGATTAGGATGCATTTCGTACCAGGATTCCTGCTCCACTCTCGTTTCACTCCCTTCTTTTTCGTTCTTTGCAGACTCGCTGAGAGTATCAGAGGTCCTAGAGTAGCTCTTGTCGTGTAAGAGTTATCATGTACTAGTAAGTGTACGCGAACATTAATGCTATTTCAACGAATCCTCACTCCTGACCCAGTTAATATTTACCAATAGTTACATGCCATGGAGGCGGCAGTGGTTTGGTACTGTCATCCAGGTCTGGTGGTCATGCTGCCTCTTCCACAATGCATTTCGCCAACGCATCTCCATCGGACTCTGATTCAGCATATCTTCGGTTTAAACTCGAAGGTAGGGGTGAAGATACCATCACCTGAACAGCACTGCACGCTGACTCATGTCCACGTACTCTGAGCTAGTCGTCCTTGGCTCTATCGGTATCTCGACGTCGTCCTGGTCAACATCCAGAAGCACGACCCTCATCCTGACAGCGCCAAGGCTGAATAACGACAAGCCGAACCCAGTGTCGATATCCTCGCCACGTCTACCCTAAACATCGCGTGCGTACAACCCCCGAATGCTTCACGCAGGGGAAAAGGTAATCGGCAAGGTCGGAGTGGTAATGGTTTGGATGAAGCGTACACTGGAATCTTGTTGTCTCCCAGTGACAATATGCAAGTCCCACACCGGTTAGGATTCCACTCTTTGTTTACCCAGATGCTATTCAAGTTGAACTTTATGCAGCGCCTGGACCGACTGCTATTGACGGGAAGTCTAGTTTGAAGTTTATTTGGAGTTTACCATTGGCCAGGTGAGTGGTACTTCATTCGTTCCAGTACATTTCATACGAGCTTCACCTACTAGAAGCAGGGGGGTTCTCGGCCTGCAATCAGTGACCCCACCCAGGAATCCACTTGCGTCCGTCCACGCGTTCTCGTCCACTCATTTTTAAACGATACGGAGGTCAGGCCCTGCAATTCGATGGGTGGGCACTGATACAGTCGGATCAGGCGTCGTCCCTTGGCCATCTTCCCATTCGCAACATTCGTTCCATCGGAATGGTCTTCAACCTATCGCCATACGCCTTCACTTACGGCGCGTCGGTAGATCAGAATTCCCATGGACCCTTCATAACACCATAAAGGTATGTATACTTGCAGTTGGAAGGTAACATAGTATGCATTACGATCACCGTTACTGCTATCTGATACTCTTGGTGAAAGCACAAACACCCTATTAAAGAGCGGGGCATACTCCATTTACAAGTACCTTTAACAAGTTGTACTATAAGACACTTTGTATCTGGATCGCTTATTTACGGAAAACTCGAAGATGCTTCGACTCTGCCGTAAAGTTTTACATGACGTGTGACAGACTGTGTCCACTGTCTATGATATGCTGCTCCCAAGCTCTTATAAAAGTGGGCAGTCACTTCGCCCTTTCAAAACGTGGAGTGGAAATTTCTTTCTCCTGCGCGCCACACTCACGATTCTTTCTTAGAACCAAACCCATGGACCCTACATCTTCTACGGTACAGTCTACGCTGACTATCCTCCAGCAATATGACTATGCGGCCCGTATGTTCATCCTCGGTCGTGGGAGAACCATATCCATATCACAGCATTTTCGCAGTTATTACCTTTGCTGCCATCGGATATGATTATGGTAAGCTATATGTTCATGTTCCGATACGATGTACCAACTTTGACCTTACCAGTCCTCACAATTTCAAAGGAGGTACACGCATAGTCCCATCATTGTATACAATGTTTTTCTCACTGATAATCTATGTAGATAGAATACATCTGGGTCAGCAGATACCCGGTATTTGTCGGGGCGACACATTCCTGATAACACCACAGAACCAACCCTGGTCCTGGGTGTCAACGCTGTATATCGTTGTATGTATCGGACTTGCAAGTGCATTGTCAAGACAAGTTGACTGTTGTTGAGGTTCGTTATGTTGGCCTTTGCGCTGCTACGTGAGTCTGGCCGTCGCGAGACACTTACCGATGCTAACACCAGATGGTTCATTAGAATTCCTGCCCTCGGTATGTGTGGAAAATAGATGTTAGGCTGATCAAACTCTGACTTTGCGGCAAGTCGCAAGTACCTTCCTATCCAGCCCTGCAAAGGTATTACTCCTCCAACATGACGGCTAACAATTTGCTAAACCATGTACCACTTTGTTTTTGAACCTCGTTTATTGTCCGCGGGGCGTTGCCCATGTACAACTTAACTGTACAGATGTACGTATTTGTCCTACCTAATTGTCAGGGATTCCCAGCATAATCTATATCTATTACACAGTTGTGAGTACACTCGCCCATCAATTTCGCTCCGTGCCCTACACGCAGATACTTTCAAGGTGATATATTATACATCATCAATTCCTGGGCATTCCTTCTTTTTCTTGGTGCAGCCGATCGTGAGTTGTCGTATGGCTCAGTTTCAGAAGAAGCAAATACTGATGGCGTATGCAGTCGCCATGATCCTACGCGTGTGGGCAATGTATAATCGATCGAGGCCAATCCTTACCACTCTTCTTCTTTTGTTTTCTGTGGAAATCATGTGCACCATCGCCGTTGCTGCCATATGGAGCAACCCGAGGAGTTCGTGGCGTATGTGGATGTTTGCTTAATAAATGGCATATTGTACTAACCAACTGGCCATCCCAGTGAGAACCATGCGAATCCTCGACGTGAAAATGTGCATGGTGAAATTTCCCTCAGCTATATGGACACAGGCGGCCACTATTTTGGAAATCATGATTGGTGCAACGATGTGCACCCTGGCAATTGTTCGATTCATAATGCAGTCGCTTCAGATGTACCGCGTGACAAAGCAGTGGCAACTCAGTCGGTACATGAACTCGCTCGTCCAGCAGGGAATTGTCTATTTTCTTGCGTACGTCCCTATCCCATCCTTTCTGTCGCCAGCTAAGCTCGTGACACGTGACTGACTGGTCAAGCTTTCTGTCATAGGGTGTCTCTGTTTAGCATAATGAATGTAGTGTTTGCCTCAGGTATAGCTCTACCTGAAGGATGGGCGGTCGTGTTACTTTCCTTGGAATCTGTGCCCATATTCGCTTTAACCCCTCGATTCATCCTGGGCATTCGGGAGATCTACGCGCGCGATGTTCAGGGCAGACGAGGTGAAGGGATCGACACTGGGTTTGGTTTGTCGTTAGCCAGCGGTGGTTCTGTCGGGATGCCGATGGGGTTCGTGGATGCCGAACAAAACGAGGACTTGGAGCGGGTCAGCAGGAACATGGGATGCAGCCGAGTTAGCATCTTGGACGTTCTGCCGTGAGGGCCTTCCGCAGCGCAGTTTACTTGATGTTCACGCGTTCACGCCTCAAACGCAAGTATTTCAGAAAATCAATATTTATTATGTCGGGCCACATAAAGTAGCCAGAAACTGAACAGGCATTCTTCATTCCTTTGCGTACGTCTCCGCCTCATCTTTTCCCTTTTTCATCTCCATTACCGACCAAGCTCGACAACTTACCAACCGGGTCACCTATAACCTTCCGTCATAGAATCTTTATAGTTGCCCTCATTGATTTATTGGCAGTCTCGAGAAATTTCCGACGGGAGTATGGCAGGCTTCACTATCGTTCATCCTGAAATATATCCCTTGTGCACATTAGCCCCTCGATTCATCATAAGCATATGGGACTTGTATGTGGGTAATGTTCAAGGTACACGTACCAGCGGATCATTAGTGGGTTCGGCTTGTCGTTGTCTAGCCGGCGGGACGGTGTTGGTGTTGGTGGATGTCGAGCAGAGCGAGACATTGGAGGTCATCGAGGAGATCGTGATCGAGGTTCCGAAGACTAGGTTAGAGTAGGTGGCATGGCCACCATCGGATTTTCACCCTGTGCTTCGGAGTTTAAACTGACACCATGAACGTTCCTCTGACCTTTTACGCGTCGCAGAGAGTGCGGCCATCGCCGATTTCAGGTCGTACGGCTTAAAGAGAGTGATCGAGAAGGTCGGAGTACAATGAGCAAAGGATACGGCTTGGCATCATCCCCTCTCGCATTAGCGCGGAGATTTCCCTGGCTTTTTCTGTGAAGGAAAAGGGTTCAAAGTGAGATACAACTGTGGGAGGGTCAGGATCGGTCTCAGTCTTTACCACGGCACAATAAGGGTGTCAGTTGAGGTACTTCAAGTTTGTCCTGATACTATGTTTGATCATTTTCGCTGAGAGTCCCAATTGCTCAGGCTAGTGACCGGCAAAGTTGTTGCGGATTCCGTCTTGCTGTTAAATGATACCGAGTAGTATGAGGTGACTCGGACGCTGATTGCAGCTGCTGACCATTAAGTAAAGAGACGCTCGGTGCCATGGCACCACAGCTCTGTCTCGTAATGACTGGCAAGGTAATATCCTTGACAAAGCGATGGGAACCTTGGGAAGTGGCTCAGTGCCTCTTCCTTTCGCACCACTTCCCTGGTATCTTTCGGCTGAGCTCTCGCGTGTATTTTCACCTACACATCCCACCCTGGTCGTCCTCGCTATCGTTCGGTCCTGCTTTCGACTGGGCTCTATTGAACCCTGATATGCCACTGGCATGCGAGATAAGTTTATTTCCCACCCTCCGAGCTGCTCACCGATGTCAAGGACAATTCACGGAGCTGGACAGCGATTCGCACCACCGACTGCCCTCATTCTCTCTCTGCATCCATCAACCTCCGTTTTTCATTGTGTCGTGTAAGTATTGTGATGCGAACTCACATGCATGGATGTGGTAATGGGCCTGAGAAGGCTTCGAGTTACGGTACGTAAGTAATACAGTAGTAAGCCACAAAGTCTCAACCAATTGGCGCTTTCATTTTAGCCATTTTGCATGTGATCATGCTGACGACACTACGAGTCAAGTTCTCCAGTGTAATTATGTATAAAAACAGTCCTGCGCCCTTTCGAAAAATGCAGTAAAAATTTCTGCCTCAATTCTACCGCTATTGTGATTGTCTCTTTGCCCACATCCATTAAGATCATGACTACTGTGATACAGTCCACGCTGACTAGCCTGCAACAGATCAAGTTGACCAACTACGTGGACCATATGTGGCTTCTCACTCATAAGAGATCCTATATCAACCTTTTACAGTGACTATCATTGTTGCCGTCGGATATGATTACAGTGAGCTTAAGTTCTGTTCCAAAACAATGTACCAATCTCAACATCGCCAGTCCTTACATTTTCGAATGAGGTATGATACTACGTATCGTCACACGTTGAAGCCTTAGCCGCTGATAATCCATGTAGGTTGAATACATCTGGGTCAGCAGACATCTGTTGTCGAGATGACACGTTTCTAATAAGATCACAGAGCAAGCCCTGGACTTGGGTATCGGCGCTGTTCATTCTTCCAAGCGCTTTATCACGATATGTAGTAAAGCTAACCATTATCTATAGGCTCGTTATTTCGGCCTTTACACTGTCGTGTGAGTGTGTGATTGTAAGACTTACTGGATGCTAACTCGGTGGTTCATCAGACTTTCTGCTCTCAGTATGTTTCGCACGTGATATTGGTGGTTATTCAGAGTCTAATCCCGCTCCAAGTGGGAAGCAGCTTCCTGCCTGGCCCCACAAAGGTATTTTCCCTCTGATGCAATGACGAACACGTGAACTGATATGCGTACCCATAGACGTACGTATAGGTCCCGTCCTCGATGCTGGGGTTTCTTAACATACAACTAATATCCATTAACCAGTTGTAAGTATGTCGCGCAAAACTTTCACCGTTGAACCCATTTTCGGTCAATCACGCATGCTCCCAAGGTGAATTAATATTTATCATGGGTAATTGGACATTCGTCGTCTTTCTTGGTGCTGCTGATTGTGAGTTGTGTAGTACTTTCAGAAAAAGGAAACTCTGACGTTGGATGCAGTCGCGATGATTCTCCGTGTATGGGCAATGTATAACCGATCGAAGCTAATTCTCAGCACTCTCCTTATAATGTTTTGTCTGGAGATTATTTTCCTCGTCCTCACTGTCGTCATCTATAGCTACCCCAAGAATCTGTCGGGTATGTAGACGCCAGCTGAGTGAATGTTACACTGCGCTAACCAGCTGTCCACCACCACTCCATTTCTTGGTCGTCGCACAGTGACCACCAAGCAGACATTCGACTTTTCATTCTGTGCGACAGAACCGATCGCACTCATTTGGACAAACGTATCCACCATTTTAGGAATCGTTAATGGCGGACTGATGTGCATTCTCACAATCGTCCAATCTGTGAGGCAGTCACTTCAGATGTATCGTGTAACAAAGCGGTGGCAGCCCAATCAGTATATGAGCCTGCTCGTCAAGCAGGGGATTCTTTATTTCATAGCGTACGTCCCCTCTCATTCATTCCCGCTCTCTCCTCCGTTGTCACCCAGACTCGCAAAGCCAAGGAGCTAACGATAACATTCCATCACAGCATCTTTGTGTTTGGCCTCCTCGACGCGTTTTTCCTCTCAGGGATGTTTCCAACGGGAGGGGCGTTATTACTCCTCGTGGAATACATACCCATGTACACACTTACCCCGCGATTCATCCTCAGCATTCGGGAGCTGTATGCGCGCGATGTTGAGGGTAGGCGTGGTGAGGGAATCGACACTGGGTTTGGCTTGTCGTTATCAGGCCGCGGCGCTGTGGTGACGCCGATCGCGTTCACAGATGTAGAGCAGATCCAGGCTTTGGAGCACATCGAAGAAATACCGATGGAGGATGGGAAGAATCAGTCAAAGTAGGTAGTAGACGTGGCTACTAGGCGTTCATTATGCCCTATGGTAATCACCATCCGCATGTTGGTTTGCCTTGTCTCCACTCCTCAAACGCGTCTCAGACTAGTAGTATTGCTTTGCATTCACAAACAGAATGATGGTGTTGCCACAGGTATGGCCATTCGTAGGTTATCATATCTGGTCCGAACTCTGAATCAACGCATAAGAAGATGCTGGTTCAATCCTAGGGATATTTTATAGCGATGCTTCACAGCTATTGCCTCTTCCTCGAGTGCGGGAAAGCAGGCTCCTTGCGTCCGTCGATCAGTTTCATGATGACTCACATTTGCTAGTGGTCATGGACGACTGGAAAAGGGCAAACGGAATGCCGCGAACAAGAGCAGGTTGAGTATAGTCAAGAGTTGGACCGGGTACAGTAGTGCGTCTATCCTCAGGGAAAACTCAGAAGCGAGGGTAAATTCATAAACTCCATGATCAAAGTGATCGAACATACAAATCCAAATCTCAGGCTGAACCGTGGATAACGTGAGCGTCTACACCATCCAATTTCGAATCGGATACATGCAGTATTCAAGGGTTCATCCGTAAGGAAAAGTGTTGGCAAAGTGAGCTTTGGCAGCCTCAGAAGTCCAAGTTATCCTCCGCCTCTGGCCCTCTGCGACCAAAGTATATATCTGGACAGGAAAACTGTAAGGAACGAAACAAGTGGTAGATCCAAAACTGGTACGCACTCTTGGACTGACAAGCACGTCGTCTGCTTGACAGCGGGAGATGCTCGATGTCATCGAGAGAGTGCATGAATTTTACCTAGGATGGCCGAAAGGGTGAGCAAGGTCGGCGTAGTAACATAATCATGGTGCATCAACAAGTCAGCCCAGACATATCCTCATATCACGGATCTTGAGGTGATCGAGGAAGACAATTCAGCAGAGTTACTGCTTCAGAACATCCTTGACACGCGTGTCTCCTTTTCGTGCCTGGAGAAAGCAAGAAACACATAGACAAGGTAGCTGCGTGGAAACCCGCCGTGGCCTACGGCGGGAAACACTGTGACAAGCGGGCGACAGAACAGGACCACGCTCTGTCGGGGCGACTACGAGGTACGGGTACAAGGGGCGACTACTGATCTCTACAAGGTGTGGCAGGATATATAGTATCGTACACGTGACTGCATGCCAATGGGCTTACACTGCGACGCAAGCCTGAGGGTGGAGTGCTTCAAAGTTTCACCATTGACGAGCCCAGTGACCGAGTTGGACTTTGGGCGGAACCAACTGTTGTTGATGGTGACTGGTGACAACTTTGTTTGGGTCCCAGTTTGTTTGGGTTCGGCAAACTGATGCCCAAGCAAGTTTCATCTAAGTTTTCAAAATACCCCACTCTAGATCTTTTGAAAGTACAATGCCGCCGCCTCAAGCCGCCTCAGGTTTCGTCACAATAGGTCCTGGAATCTACATTAGCCTCGCTCCTACAGTGAGGGCGGCACCCACGCAACCAAATGACTCGGAGCCAAAGTATGTCCTTTGCACCAATATCCGTTGCCTTGGGTGAAGATCATTCTTCGCAGTGTAATCCTCATTTTTGGATGGAGTGCGTTGACCAACTCAATGTTTAAGTGTGAATCGAATTGACCATTCTAGCATGTAGTGGGAGCGCTAACACGTCATTTGGAACATTATTCCCGGAAATACACTGAATTATACCCCCATGCTACCCAAATTATTGTGAAATGTGCACCATCCTTCTTCTGGACCTCCACACGAGTACAGGTAGAGGATGCACTCTTGCGCTTGGGACGCCTGTTCATGCGTTGTTGTAGCAAAGCCGACTACTGCCTGTCGTAGAAGCTCTGGAGGCTCTGGGATGCCTTTCCTCGCTCAACAACTCCACCCAAGAATCTACTCGCGCCCGTCCACGCGTTCTCGTACATTCATTTTCAAACGGTACGGAGTTCAACCCTTGGAATTCGCTCGATTCACCCTGACGCGTCAATTCAGGTGGCGGACTCCAACTGACGTCCCTTGGCCATCTCTTGTCCTCCAAATACCCATCCATTCCTCACTCTGAAACCCTCGTGAGCGCCGTCGTCTTAGACTCATCACCGTCCATAGGCAACTTTCGCACTATCGGGATGGCCTTCAGTATCGCCATCCGGAATCCCGTCGTCCGATGTATCGCGCTCGTTCTCATCTACATCGTGCATGCCTTCCGTCTCTCTTTGCACGTGGTCTTTGGAGTAGAAACGGTGGGGACGCGTTACCTCAAGGCGCTCCTCAACCCCCGTCTCCTCCCTTGGATGAATTCGCAGACACCCCGGTTATACGTCTTCTCCAAGAAAGACGAACTGGTGCCGTGGCAAGGTGTCCAGCAGCACGTCGAGGCTGCGAAAAAGTCGGGCCTGAGTGTCCGGTGTGAGGTATACGAGAAGAGTGCTCACGTCGCTCACATGCGTCTCGATCCCAAACGGTATTGGGCATCGATTCAAGACCTCTGGCAGATTGCCTGTCGTGAAAGTCAGACAAAGGCTATAGAAGCCGCTTAGGATACCCTCACAAATACATACTGCTAGGAGTCCAAGGCTCTGATATTCAAAGTGTAGTCTTGTCCTTGCACTAGGCACATTACGCTAGATTTAATCCAGTCACCTCGCGATGTAGTACCGCGCATGCACAACACCACAATCAAGACTAGAACTGATGAAGTTCCGTCAAGTGCGCGCCTGAGTTTCCTGACCACCCCGTCACTCACTCCATGTTGATCTAAGCGTATTGAGAGGCAAGTGTCACATTTGACAAAACGAAAAAAGAACAGTCTTGCGTTGGTGTTCATCGGGTTCGTTGTTTTGGACTTGAGAGTACAACCGTTGATTAGGGGAATGCAAACTACAGGCGCAGAAAGCATGAGATAATGAGATGTACGAAGCTCAACTAGAATTCAGCAGGTCTCTTCAAGTTCATGCGTCTAGGGGACACTGATGGCAACCACGAACGAGGATTTGGCCCCAGGGACTGTTGAAGTTCTCTTTGACGAAAGATATTTTCATTTGTTGTTACTTCGAGAACGAGACTCTCCACTGGGACACATCTTTCTCCTTAGACGACAGAGGTGCGCGTCAACCAAAAGCCATACTTGATGCGTACACCATTCCCAATATCTGGAGTGATCATTCCCATCGTCTGTATAATACAGAACGAGGCGAATCAGGGGACCAATGGAGGCTCAGGTCCAACAGTCCGCCCGGGACACGTTAGGACCCGGTAGGAAAGCTAAGCGGTGACGAGAATGAACGCCATGACGTGGTAATGTAGAGCCTAGACTGAGAAAGTTGTCCGGACGAACTCGATGGCCATGGACGAGGCGTCTAGGGAAAATGATCGGGATAGGAAAATAGAAAATGCTGTGAACTCTACTAGTGTTTGAGGTTAAGGAACAAACACTCACAAATCTATCCTAGGTCACCTCCTTTGATCCGACTGCCAAGCTTCGTCCACAATGCTCATGGTGTGTATTGTTCAGATGCAGCAGTCCTTAAGCTTTGATCGATTTAAAGTATCATGCTCGTTACGGTATCCGCGCTGGCAGTACCACTGCGTTGACTGCGCGTCATCATCAGTTTGATGAGATGCTCTATCTTGAAACACCGCGACAAAACTAGCATTAATATTGCCCCATTGAGAAGTGGAAGTCCACCGTCCTAATAACACTAGCTTCTCGTCGTCCTACCGCAATTGCATCTGTCTCTTACCACACGCCCTGCCACTGTCCTGGACTGTAACTATCAAGACCATGTCTTCTACGCAACAGTCCTCACTGACTCTTCAGCAATATGATTACATGTCTCGTATGCTCGTTCTTGCTCACAGGATATCGATATCATAACCTTCTCACAGTCGTCATGCTTACTGCCGTCGGATATGATTATGGTGAGCTATGGACTCTGTTCCAATACGGTGTACTAAGTTCTGTATTTTCAGTCCTTACATTTTCGAATGAGGTACCATTATGAACTATACATAAGGTTTTCTCACTGACCATTTTTATAGATAGAATACATCTGGGTTGGCAAACACCTGGCGTTTCCAATGGTGACATGTTGCTGATAACACCGCAGAACAATCCGTGGACTTGGGTGTCTATGCTGTTTATCCTTGTGTGTATCGCACTTCAGATCGCACTGTAGCATCCGGCAGCAGACTAAGCATTGTCATAGGTTCGTTATCTTGGTCTTTTCACCCTTGTGTAAGTCTATGATTGCTGTACAATACATGCCTATCGCTAACCTCGGAGATCACTAGAATTTATACCCCTGGTATGTTTTGCATTCAAGACTTGAGGTTTATCAGAGTGTGACGTGGTCCTAAGCGGGAGGCAGTAGCTTCCTACCTGCTCCTGCTAAGGTATTTTTCCGTTCGATATCGATAACGAGCGTACTGAAGTGTGTAATTTACACAGACG
Organism: Boletus rubescentipes; assembly: GCA_038092775.1. Classification (NCBI taxonomy): domain Eukaryota; kingdom Fungi; phylum Basidiomycota; class Agaricomycetes; order Boletales; family Boletaceae; genus Boletus; species Boletus rubescentipes. The sequence goes on along the minus strand of JBBPRA010000241.1, from coordinate 10,171 downwards.
TACGCATTCGTCCTACCTTCACTATCCAGTTTTCCTGACATGATTGATATGCATTAAACAGCTGTAGGTGTACTCGCCCAAAGTATTCGCTGTCTAGCCCATTCATGGGTGCTTTCGAGGTGGAATAATCTATGTTATTGCTCAATGGACATTCGTCCTCTTTCTTTGTGCGGCCAATCGTGAGTTGTTGTGCAGTTCACTTTCGGGAAAAATAAACTCTGATGGGTGGGTGCAGTTGCAATGATCCTTCGTGTATGGGCAATGTATAATCGATCGACGCCAATCCTGGCCACTCTCCTTGCATTTTTTTCCCTGGAGATTATTTCAATGTTCGTCGTCTTTGCTGTCTACAGCGATCAGAATATTTTGCCGAGTATGTGAACGTTACCAAATTGTATACTGCACTAACAAGCTGTTCACTGTCACTCCAATTGCTGGGCGTCGCACAACAGGCAGCATTCAGATACTGAACTTTTCATCTTGCAAACTGCAACCCGTCTCACCCATTTTGCCAAAATTGGCCTCCATTTTTCAAATCACGTATGCCGCGGCGATGTGCATTCTCGTGGTCGTCCAATTCGTGAGGGTGTCAGTTCGGATGTACCGCGCAACGAAGCGGTGGCAACTCAATCGGTACATGAGCTTGCTCGCTAGACAAGGCATCCTTTATTTCTTTGCGTACGTCCCTGTCTCAACCTGTCCCTGTCTTCTTCGCTGCCTTCCAGGCGCGCTGACTTGCAGACCGAGTTAACGGTAACTTTCCGTCACAGCGTCTTTCTGCTGAACCTCATCAACGTATTAGTTGTATCGGGAATACTTCCAACGGTCGGATGGGAGGTGATGCCATTGGCAGTCTTGGAATACGTGCCCTTGTTCACTCTAACCCCTCGTTTCATCATAAGCATTCGAGAGCTGTATGCCCGTGATGTTCAGGGTAGACGTGGTGGAGGGATCGACACTGGGTTCGGCTTATCGTTGTCCAGCCGCAGCGTTGGCGGGACTGAAATCGTGTTCGCGGACGTTGAGCAGAATGAAGGGTGTGGAGATGTTGAGGAGGTATCGATGGAGGTCTGGAGGAGGACCCAGTCGGAATAGGTGGACATGGGCCAGCGTCTGTTACTTCCTACCGCGATGACCTTCCACACGACGGTTTGAATCTTCAAAGCTTCACGTCCCACATGGGCTAGTATTGTTTTGGTGAAATTAGATACTAAAATAGTGACGAGCATGATTCGGGCGTCGGTGAGCGACAGCATAGTTGCCACG